>KN486978.1:3447-20549 GCA_000787095.1 Periophthalmodon schlosseri | reverse complement strand
TGTTTCTTTTTATATAGTGTATGTAAATACATTGGATTGGAAAAAATAATACTGGGAGTTGTTTTAATTGTGGGCAGTTGGAAACTGTTGAGTATGTCTTTATGGAGTGTATTAAATATAGGCAGGTAAAAAATTAAAATGAAGAAAAGTAATAATGACCTTAAAATGAAATTTGATCTAGTAGTTGTTACAGCAGCATCCAATTAATGGAAGTTTTAAAGTTTTAGTTACATTTTTGAGAGAAATTGGTTTGCTTAATTTGATTATTTTACATTATTATTATTATTTATTATTGTTTATTAATAATAATACGTATTATCAATTATGATTGCATTCATTGTATATATGTATTTATACATTTATATATTTATAAATAGTTATTAGTATAGCTATTACGCATTCCAGTTCATACTCCTTATCAATTGGTGGCGGTAATGCAAAAAAAGTTGTTTGCCAACCGCCAATAGAACACTACTACTACTACTACTACTACTAGAAGAAGAAGAAGAAAGAAGTTTGTTTTCTTCCGGTGTTCGTCCAGCTGCTCAAATGCGAACGTGGTAAAAGAAGGTAATCACAAATGTGTACAGCTCATCTTGCTGTGTGCAGGGCCATGTGTTGTTCATTATCTGAGTCAATCGTAGTCTTCTGATGTGTCACATCTGTAGCGGCACTCCTCGTGTACAGTCGGAGCTATGCTAACTCTGGGCCCTGCCACTCATCCGTGTTGCTGAAGAAATCTTTACATTGTGTAAGTTTGTTATTGTCGGCACATTTCTAAATAGAGAAATGGATATTAGAAACGTATATAGTGGTGTGTAAAGACTCTTTCAAATTGATCATTTCAAATTCCATTACATGAAAGAATTATGCAAATATTAGCCTATTACATGTTAACAAGAATGATTCAAATATGTTCTGTTCAGCAATGCCTCATATCAGAGTAATGGACCGTGAGCATTGCCCCCTTTGTTTTCATCACTAAACTAAACTTAGGTGCTCTTGAACATTGGGTGACGTTTGTTAATGGTAAATAATGTTATAAATTGCTGTTTATAATTCTGGGCTGGTTGACTTCATTGATCGTAAATAATTGGGGTGGGTGACTGTGGTGGGACATAGATAACTGCAATAACACCATATGATTTTTTGTTTTTTATCAGTTATAATGTACAGTGAGATTAGAATAGCAATACATACCAAGAAATACAACCCTGAATGCCAATACACCATAAAGATTTCTTTGCAAGAAAAAATCTTATGTATGTAAATTTCTCTTTTTATAATTCATGTGGCATCAATGAAAGAGTCAAAAGTAGGACATTGTCTGAATAAGTCAGATGAGGGACAAGGGATTAAATAACTGTGCAGATCAGGACAACCAAAAGAGGGACAGACGGTCACCCCTGCTTGAAAAGTTGTTGCTTTGCCTGCCCTGGAATGTTCTCCAATACAAACTTTTCTACCTTTCATTAATCTATTTCAGGTATCTTTATTGCTAAAAATGCTCAGTGGAATCACATGCTTATCTCCATGGGAATTGCAAAGTTTTATGTCATTTTGTGGAACATTCAGGGAAAACAATAATTTCGAGGCCATCCACCTAAAAAGTTACATAGTGCCCCTTTTAAAGGACCAATATTACGCTATTTTCTGATCTAATAAACACACCCGGAGTTGTGTTTTGAGTTCTTCTCTCAAACGCAGAACACCTTGTTTTGTCATGTGCTAATACAGGAAGTGCTCCACTGTGTTTTTAAACTTTATACAGCTTCACTAGAATCCTTTGGATAATTTCAGCCCTGAAATTGCCAATTTCTACTGAACAAAGGTAAAGGGTAGTTGTTAACCCAAAAACTACTACTGCATGACATCACAAGGTGGAACGGAACGGTGTGAATGGAACAAAACACAACTCCAGGTATGTTTTTTATGAGGTAACAACATTCAAACATGGCTTAAAGTTCGATTTTGGGCAATATGGGACATTTAATAATTTTATTCTTGTTTGTATTGCAGAGATGGAGTCCATAGAGGAGGGGGCCCTCAGTGTGGGGGGCTCTGTGGGAGAGGAGAACTATTTTCTGGGCTACACCTTCACAGACCGGTCCCACTCCAGCCGCGTGGTGAAAAACATCATGGACCTGTGCCTGGAGGACGGCCTGTTTGCAGATGTCACCGTCATCGTGGACGGTAAAGAGTTCCATCTGCACCGCCTGGTCCTGTCTGCGCAGAGCAGCTTCTTCCGGTCCATGTTCACTTCCAACCTCCGAGAGTCACATGACCGCACCATCGAGCTGAAGGATGTGAGCCCCTCCGTTTTCCAGCTGCTGGTGGACTACATCTACCACGGCACCATCAGACTGCGCGTGGAGGACCTGCAGGTAGGGCTGGGTGATATGGTGATAAAAAATTGAATTGTTCTTGTTCTCATTCCTGTGACGATATGCTATTTTTGTGATTCAGTAAGGGCTGCAATGATTAAAGGTCTTAGATTATGCAAAACTCACTCTTGTGAGCTTTAAGCCATGTTATAATGTTGTTATAACTTATCAAAAACATCAGAGTAATTCTGCATTATTGGGCTGTCTACATCTCTAAAGCTCAAAATGCTCGGTTCCACCTTGTGATGCCATGATGCAGTAGTTTTCAAGCTAACAGCTACCTTTATACTTTTAGCTCAATAGAGGGCTGAAATTATCCAAATTATTCTAGTGAAAGTGTATGGAGTTTAAAGACACAGTGAAGCACTTCCTGTATTAGCACATGACATCACAAGCAATTACTTCATTTAGCCCTTAAAGACAATATAGAAATACTAAGTGTACATGAATTGTGATCAAATCTAAATCATGATGTGGCTCCAATCATGACATAACTTTATACCCTTGTTTGAGAGATAACATTATTTTGTTATTTGTTTAATTATAGGCAATATTCTTGATATTCTAAATTTGTATATCTCCAAAATGACAACTGCGATATTATTAATTTTTCAATATATTTCTCATCTCTACCTGAAGGACACGTACGAGATGGCCGACATGTACCAGCTCACAGCGCTATTTGAGGAGTGCTCTCGCTTCCTGTCCCGAACTGTGGAGGTCAAGAACTGTCTCCAGGTATGTCCACTCTCTCTGTCCTGCTCTGCTCAGAATATTGTAGGAGGTGCAAGATTAATCACAATCAAATAAAAATCGCACATTGGAATGGTCACATTTAGTAAATTGCTGACACTTTAAAGTAACACCACATAACTTTCTGGAGGTGGCACATCACCAGCATGATTCCATGGAAATAAAAAGTTACAACAGTGCCTTGGCACATTCTCCAGGGAGAATCTGTGGAAGATTATGGCATGCTTTTCATGATTTTTCAGTGTGGTTAACAACCCCAAATGAAAATAAAGCATGATTTTATTTTTGTGTATTTTTTTGCAAAAAAATATATGCGGTAGAGTAACATGGTTTAATATGGAAACAACCAGTTTTTACTCCCTTTTTAGATATTACTCCAAAATAGTTCTTAGATACAGAGTAATAAATAAAATGTGTGTTTTTATGGCCAGGTGATGTGGCTTGCCGACAGGCACAGTGACCAGGAGTTATACGCTGCAGCAAAGCACTGTGCTAAGATTCACTTGGTTCAGCTTCACCAGACTGAAGAATTTGCTAATTTGCCTTTCTGCCTTCTTTTGGACATTATCAAAGGTAATAAAACAGGCACCTCTCTTAATAAATATAACTTTCACTTACTTACTTGTTGTACTCACAGTGATTAGTTGGCAGCATTTCAACATGTTAATTGGCTGTAAAACAGTAAAAATTTAATGTCTTAAGATTAATATGGTTAGCTGGATCCTATGTTATTATTCAAAGCATTTGAAGACAGCTGAGTGGCACTTAGATAAGTGTGAGTATCCATAAAAGCACTAGAATTAGACTGAATCATTAGACTGTCACTCTTTAATTTGAAAAAAATATTCAAAGCCATGTTTGAACATTCAATGCCTTTTGTTTTGTTTTAAGAAGCTTTGAGATCCAGGAGGTATCTAATACTGAGACATTTTTTGTCTTCAGATGGAGTTCCCAGCTCCCAGCATCCCACTGTGGCTATTGAGTCCTGGATTAACCACAACAAAGTGGAAAGAGAGGAGTTCTCTTCTATTCTGCAAGAGAATCTCAAGGTAAATGTCAGATCTGTGTTTAGTATTAGGTTTATTTTACTTGACTCAAACTCTGTTGCTCATCAGGAGATCGGAGAGAACGTGCACATCTACCTTATTGGAAAAGAGGAGACTCGGACACACTCTCTGGCCGTGTCTCTGCACTGTGATGAGGACGATGCCATCAGCGTGAGTGGACAGAACAGCTTGTGCCACCAGATTACAGCAGCCTGTAAACATGGGGCCGACCTGTACGTGGTGGGGGGCTCCCTCCCGCGCCGCATGTGGAAGTGTAACATGCACACGATGGACTGGGAGCGCTGTGCCCCTTCTCCTCGCGACCGACTGCACCACACCATGGTGTCAGTTCTCAGTGATGATGTCATCTACTCTCTGGGGGGAAAGACCCTTCAGGACACACTGTCCAATGCAGTCATTTACTATACAGTCAAGGACAACATGTGGACAGACACCAACTCCCTGGAGACCGCCGTGTCAGGCTCAGCAGGGGTCAATCTGGGGGGTACCATCTACCTGCTGGGAGGAGAGGAGAATGACATGGACTTCTTTACCAAACCCTCTCGCCTGATTCAGTGCTTCGACACGGCCACTCAGAAGTGTCAAATTAAACCGTACATGCTACCCTTTGCCGGCTGCATGCATGCAGCAGTGCACATGGACGTGATCTTCATCGTAGCAGAGGGGGATTCTCTGGTCTGTTATAACCCTCTGTTGGAGAGTTTTACACGGCTGCGCTTCCCAGAGGTTTGGAGCTGTGTGCCCTCTCTGTGGAAGGTGGCCAGCTGTAATGGCTGCATATATGTATTCAGAGACAAGTGTAAGAAGGGAGATGCCAACACGTTAAAGTTCAACCCTGCCACCTCTGTTGTGACTGTTATCAGAGGAATCAAAATCCTGCTCACAAACTGGCAGTTTGTTTTGGCCTAAATTTTTCTCTACCGTCTGCAGTGACAGACAGGTGGGTCACATGACTCAGTGCTGTGTTTACTCAGCTGGTGTGCCGGCCCTCTGGAAACCATCTCGCATGTCGTGTGTCATTTTTAGTTTATTAACCATTTCAAAAGTCTTATCATTAGTATATAAATTTGCATTCTGCTAAAATGGTGTGATCAGTTTATTAAGAAACATAATGTTATTTTCCAATATTCTCAAAGGTTTGACTGTGAATAAACGGATTCATAAATCACTATCCAGCCACTGTTTGTATTACTACATTGTGATCAAGTGATTTTTCAGTGTTACTGGTACTAATCTCCTCCCACATAAATGCTTAAAATCAGAGACGTTGCATGGATTTTAATTGATGAAGGTCCACATTCACAAAGTTGATTTGTGAGTTACTCCATTGAATGGTGCACTTGATGCAGTAAACGGAGGTGAAGGAAAGAAAGCGCCCAGTGTCTGATCCTACTGATGTGAAGGAGGATTGGAGCTGAAACCCAAGCTAAGGAACATGTCAGACTGTGAGAACTATTCTGAGCCCAGTGAAGGCAGAGGAGGAGGTGTGTGGATGTGTTAGGGAGGAGGGGGGCTCTGTCACAAAACCAGGAGCTGTCCTTGTCTGCAAGTGCCATTCGGCAAATGGTTCTTTAATTATATGTACAAGACACTTCCGCATCATGCACATGACTGCATAGCTTCATTCACCAACGGAGTGTTACTTTTGTAGAAATTTGCTCCAGTCGATTGCTTGGTTGTAGTGACCTTGGTAGCACTGCTGAGGGCAGAACAGAATTCCAAAAGGGACACATGGTCTGGAGTGACAGCAGCAGGAGGAAGGTGGGTGGGAGAACGGGGGGCAGAATTCCTTTGACTGGGGTGTGGATATTCTGCATCTATTCTAGCATAGCACAGCTAGCACTTTGCTGGAAAAGGGATTCTTTGGCGTTTTTGCAGAGGAGATTTGAGTTTATTTGTGGACAGCTGGTGGATGGACTTTGTTGCAGGATTAAGGGTGAGAGCCTTCCTTCAATAGTATTCTCGAGGATCCTGGGGAGAATGGGCGCTGATACGTTTTCCTCTGGGCCTGTGCTCAGGAGCTGAGGGTGGTGCTAGGCCTTCAAAGGACTGACCAAAGCTTCTAACGTCCATGGTCAGGATCTACCATCCTGCCGGCTCTCGGATGTTGCATGGCCTAAACAAATGATTACTTTTATGAAGAAGCTGGCAGCAGAGATGGGCCAGGACCAAACCAAGCAGCAAATTGAGAAAGGCCTGAAGCTGTACCAGACTAACCAGACTGATCGGGCTCTGCAAACATGGACTCGAGTCCTGCAGAAGACCTCCGATCCTGGAGGAAAGTTCAGGGTGCTGGGCTGTCTGATCACAGCTCACTCTGAAATGGGCAAATACAAGGACATGCTGATGGTAAGGCTCACCACACGTCTTTAGTGTAAAACATAGAAAGTAAATTAAATAATGTTTATTTGGTCAGGTTTTTCCAGACCTATGTTTGATTTTAGTCAGGTTGTGTGGGTGTATTCATGCTTTAGTCCTCACAGCAGCAGTAGTCTATTACATGTGAAATGGGGACCCATTTGCCCTGTTCTAAAAAGCATGGACTGATCTGTGGCATTCATGTGATGCAGAGTAAATAAGTGCCCTGCAACCTGAGAGCAGAGTGGGATATCTTGTTGACATAATCATCTTTACTCCAGCAGCAGCTCACGCTCAAATAATCTGTGCACAGGCCAGACAGAACATCCAAATGTAAATTCTATTTCTTGTCTTTTTGTTCAAAGTGTTGAAAAAAAGCTTTGAACGAACTGTTAGTGTTATTTCATGCCTATTCAGTATAAAATGTGTTTTTGTTATATAGATGTCTGTAATCCTGCAGTCATCCAGCTAAATTCCATAAATAATTATAATAATGCATTTTATTTATAAGCGCCTTTCAAAACACCCAAGGACACTGAACAAGATAAAATAAGATAAAACAGCAAAATAAATTTCAGTTTGAATTGACATTTCTTCTGCTTTGTTATATAGAGGTGATGTGATAACAGTTGACAAAACACTCATCCTATTGTGGATATCAGTGCTACATTTGCACCATTACATTGTTTTATAGTAAGTACCGTTGAAATGAGAAGTTTACATACTCTATGTCAAAAGACATCTATGCTTTTTTTCACTGTCTGATAAGAAATCAGACTAAAACTTTCCTGTTTTAGGTCAATTAGGATTATCAAAATTATTTCTATTTGCTAACTACCAGAATAATGAGAGTAGGATTTTTTTGGACAATTTTTCATTACTTTCTTCAAAGTCAGAAGTTTTCATACATTTCATTAGTATTTGCTACCACTGCCTTTAAACTGTATGATTTAGGTCAACCGTTTTGGATATCCTTCCACAAGATTCTCACAATAGCTTCCAGGAATTTTGGCCCATTCCTCCTGACAGAACTGGTGTAACTGAGCCAAGTTTGTAGGCCACCTTGCTCGCACATGCCTCGTCAGGTCTGCCCATTTTCAATAGGATAGAGATCAGGGCTTTGTGATGGCCACTTCAAAACTTTGACATTGTTATCCTGAAGCCACTTTGTAACCAGTTTAGCAGTATGCTTTGGTTCATTGTCCATTTGGAAACCCATTTGCACCCAAGCTTTAATTTCCTGCCAGCTTTATAATGTTCTTGCCTCATGATGCCATCTATTTTGTGAAACGCACCAGTCCCTCCTGCGGTAAAACAACCCCCACAACATGATGTTGCCACCCCCATATTTCACAGTTGAGATGGTGTTCTCAGGCTTGCAAGTTTCCCCCTTTTTCCTCCAAATGTTAACGATTCTCATTATGGACAAACAGTTCAATTTTAGTTTCGTCAGACCACAGGATGTCTCCAGAAATTAAGGTCGTTGTCCCTGTGTGCATTTGCAAAGTGTAATCTGGCTTTTTTTATGTTTCTTTTGGAGTAATGGCTTCTCCCTAGCAAAGTGGCCTTTCAGCCTATTTCGGTACAGTACTCGTTTCACTGTGGATAATGACAGCCAGCATCTTCACAAGGTCTTTTGCTTTTGTTCTTGGGTTGATATGCACATTTTGGACCAAAGCACGTTCATCTCTGGAACACAAAACCCTTCTCTAGTATGATGGCTGGACAGTCCCATGTACTTTATACTTATATGTATAATTGTTTGAACGGATGAATGTGGCACCTTCAGGCATCTGGAAATTACACTCAAGAACGAACCAGACTTGTGCAAGTCCACAATTCTCTTTCTGATATTTTGGTCGATTTCTTTTGACTTTCCCATGATGTTACACAAAGAAGCAGCCCTCAAATACATCCACAGGTGTGTCTCTAATTAACTCAGATGTTGTCAATAAACCTAATAAGATAATGATAAATAATGAAAATGATTTTGATAAAATCAGAAGCTTCCAAAGACATGAAATCATCATCTGGGTTTTCCCAAATTGTTTAAATGCATATTAATCTTACTGTATGTAAACTTCTGACTTTGAAGAACGTAATGAAAAATTGTCTTAAAAAAAAATCCTTCTCTCATTATTCTGGCATTTAGAAAATAGAAATAATTTTGGTAATCCTAATTGACCTGAAACAGGAAAAGTTTAGTCTGATTTCATGTCAGACTGTGAGGAAAAAAAGCATTTGTCTTTTATATAGTCAGAAGCCAGAAGTTTGTAAACTTCTGGTTTCAACTGTAGGTACATTCACAAGAGGTGTGAAGTATTAAGTTAATATGACAAATTCCACAGAGCTGTTTATCAATGTGTGGGGGCCTTCAATCCAAGATGCTGTTTAATTTTCAAAACCGTATTAAAGAATTTAAATGAGAGGCCATAGTTTTGATAACATGGCTTCACTATAATAGCATTATTTATAGTTTTGTGTTCACATCACAGTGAATAGACAATGCAAGTTTTTTTATGCTGATAGGATTTATGTCTTGATAAAGGATATTTAAATATCGGATACTATCATAGTTTTTGTTAATACATTGTTAGATGAGATGGTTGGTTCTTTTTAATCGAGAGGTCCACAGCCAATACTCTGTCAGTAAAAGCATGTGCTATGGAGCAGAGTTTGGACTTTGGAGGAAGAAATTAGGGAATTTTTGCGTTAAATAGCATTGATTCAAAGTATTTCTTGTTTAAGTCCATGAAATCAATACTTAAAGCCATTAATGCCCAGCCCTACCTCAAAGTCTGTTCTCAATCACAGCATTTGCTGAATGCGTTTTATTAAAGTCCTATCTTCTGGTCCTCAGTACGCCTTGGAACAGATAGACACTGCTCGGGAGATGGAGGACCCCGACTACCTGACGGAGGGCTACCTGAACCTGGCGCGCAGTAATGAGAAACTGTGCGAGTTCCAGAAGACCGTGTCCTATTGTAAGACATGTTTAAACATGCAGGGCACCACGGTTAGTCTACAGCTTAACGGCCAGGTGTGTCTAAGTATGGGAAACGCCTTCCTGGGGCTCAGTGTCTTCCAGAAGGCCTTGGAAAGCTATGAGAAGGCCTTACGCTACGCTCACAATAATGATGACAAGATGCTTGAGTGTCGGGTCTGCTGCAGTCTTGGGAATATCTACATACACCTCAAGGTAAGCTCAGATAAACCTTTATATATCAGTAGTTCAGTTGATAAGAGTGTGTGTCCACTGATCCCAAGGTTGGCGGTTCAAATCTCGCTCTCAACACAAACATCATTGGTTGAGCGATCAGATCCACTGGCCCACACGTTGGCAGTGCAATTCGAGCTCCCACAGATGAAAGCTGTCATTGTGTGTGAATGTGTATGTGAATGGGTGAGTGGTTCCTTGATGTAAAGCACTTTGAGTGCCTTGAAAGTGGAAAAGCGCTATATAAAAATGTGACCATTTAAAAATTACAGTGTTGCAACACAAAGTTCAACAGCAGAAGAATAAGAACATATAATCAAAATTAAGATAAATAACTTTCAGTTTAGTTTTGTGTGCATAGGGGTGGGCAATGTTGACAAATATTAATATTTGGATTTTTTTTTTTTATATTATGGCAATGCATCAAAAATGTGCTAAAACAACCAGTAAATGTCTGAAATCCAAATGTTGCACAAAGAGTGAATAGACTAAAAATGTGCAGAAATATCACCTTATACTCTAGTATGGAAGATTACACAGCAAGTTTCTGTCATTTTTATTTTCAGACCATTATTAAAATTATTCTTCTTATAGACAACATACTCAATATTCAAATTTTGTTCCAAAACAAACATTTTTCAATCGATCATTTAATATATCTCCCACCCCTTATGGACTAACAACGCAACAGTAGTTAGTCTTTTCAGAGGGCTTTTTTGGGGAGATTAAACAACAGAAACAACCCACAAGCTACAAAAAAGGTAGCTTCACCAAAGATCACTATCACTATTAGGGCTGCACAATATGAGAAAGACATGTGATATTTGATAACAATGTTTTGTATTGCTGTAAGGTCCAAACCTTTGTGAAGCCATAGCGTTTTTGCAAGCTTTGTGCACCTATTCCACCTTTTAAAATGCCCCAAAAGTGAAATAAATCCACAGAATGATCAAAATGCAGTTAAAAACTCTTTACTGAGTGTTCACATTGTTGAGGCCATACAATTACAAACAAAAAAGGGGAATTTACAGGGTAACAGAAGGTCAAAAAAACGTTGGGCTCCACTCCACTTTCCCATGTTGCACCTGCACAGGTCTTAAATAAGGAGCCATAGACCACAAAATAATACAAAAAAATAAACATTACTGAGGCAAAACTTATGATTAACATTAGCAATAATTAAAGGAAAAATTTAAATATATCAAATTATTTAGTAAGCAAAAAATCACCAATGTGTTAACCATAAAAAAATACTGAAATAACCCCAAATCATTTATTTAAATATTAAATCAAAACAAAATGGTAAAGCTCGGTTTAGGCTCCGACAATAGCAATAGCGATATAATTCCACAATTTTTAATATATATACACAGTGTGTGTATGTGTGTGTGTGTGTGTGTGTGTGTGTGTGTATACAGTTGAAACCAGAAGTTTACATACACTACATAAAGAGACACATATAATTTTTTTTTCTCACTGTCTGACATGAAGTCAGACTAAACTTTTCCTGTGTTAGGTCAATTAGGATTACCAAAATTATTTCTATTTGCTAAATGCCAGAATAATGAGAGTATTTATTAGACATTTTTTTATTACTTTCTTCAAAGTCAGATGTTTACATACATTTCATTAGTATTTGGTACCATTGCCTTTAAACTGTATGACTTGGGTCAAAGTTTTGCATATATTCTTCCACAAGCTTCTCACAACAATTGGCAGGGATTTTCGCTCATTCCTCCTGACAGTAACTGAGCCAAGTTTGTAAGCCACCTTCCTCGCACATGCTTCTTCAGGTCTGCCCATATATTTTCAGTAGTATTGAGATCAGGGCTTTGTGATGGCCACTCCAAAACATTGACTTTGTTATCCTTAAGCCACTTTGTAACCAGTAGGGGGTATGCTTCGGGTCATTGTCCATTTGGAAGACCCATTTGAGCCCAAGATTTAACTGCCGGCTGATGTCTTGAGATTTTGCACATGCACAATCTGCCTTTTTGTCAACTTTTTTTTATAAATTGAGGAAACTTGTGCTATTGCAATATATTTCTTTTCTTACCATATCAGCCAATATTGCAGTATCAATATTTTTGCTATGTATTATGCAGCCCTGCCATCTATCCACTTGCTGTACATGCATTTG
This sequence comes from Periophthalmodon schlosseri, assembly GCA_000787095.1. Taxonomy (NCBI): domain Eukaryota; kingdom Metazoa; phylum Chordata; class Actinopteri; order Gobiiformes; family Gobiidae; genus Periophthalmodon; species Periophthalmodon schlosseri. The sequence continues at coordinate 8,630 of KN486978.1, read as the reverse complement.
CTGATTCATAAGGAACTAAAGAAATAACAGCTTTCAGAAATTAAAAGTCTGGTTTTTTTCCATTATGGCATATCCCTCTATTGCAGAAAGATGGTTATAAAATAGTTAAATGAATATTTGAATAATTCTGTGGCTTTTTGGCATAACCTCAATTGTGAATAGAATATAAAATTCATATGCTGAAAACAAGTTCTACTAGTCCTAAACCTTTGTGAATCTCTCAAAGACATAGCAGTCTGACTGGGCAGTGTCTTGTAGCATTCTAAAGTTAATCATGAATATTTAAAACTATAACTGACTACAATGTCATTATTACAGTGATATTTACTTGGTGGTGCAGTGGTTTGTGAATGCATGTGAAGACACATGCATTAAAATAGAAATAGAAAATACATTACCTGTTCTGCCAGATCCTATGGATCCCCTGCTATATGTATTAGTAACATCTTTGGATAATGTATGTGAAAAACAGTGTGTTCTCTGTATTCTTCTGATGATTGTGTCAATGTTAACTGGATGAAACCCTCTCCTCTGACAAAGACAGAATGGACATAGAGACTAAAACGAGTCTAGATTATAGAACAGCTGACAGCTCAACTTCAGTTGAAAATGGACTTGCTCCTACAACGATAGACTCCAGTGACTATGTACTTGAATAATTGTTAACATAATAACCCTTTGTCAAGGATTTTTCTAAATGCTTATTTCCCTGCTGATCTTAACAAACTAAAGTGAAAAAAAATACAAATAAAATAAAATAAAAAAATAAGAGACACAAGTGCACCTTGGATTCATAGGGAGTGCCTCTGTTGTGTCAGTATTTAGTATTTAGTCATATAAACTAGACACATGATTTTCTATGGGAACATGAAGCTCACTGGAACTGTGGCTATGTTCACATGCACACCAAAATCTGATTATTATTTGATTTCTGGACATTTTAAGATTATTTAACTGATATGAAAACCACAAAATCTGATGTGGGTATTCAGAGGGACCATTATCAAAAAGAAAATTGATGATTTTTCTGTTTACATGTCATTTTAATAGTCTTATAATTAAAAAAAAAGTGCACAGTCACTGATGCTGAGAGCTCAATATTGGAGGAGTTGTATTTTAGTCATCTTAAAATCAGAACCTTTTCTCTGGGGCGGGAAACTGTGTAGGAGCATGGACTTAACATGTTGATGTGCTTGCAACTGGAGTTGAGTTGACTGTTGTGCTAGATAAGTTTAAGCTGCTGATGTGTGCTGATACTGGACTGGCATAGGTGGTGCTCTCAGCCACTATGTAAGATATTTACTGAGGCAAGTAGTCCTCATTTGATAGGTCATTTGATAGATCATTTTAATGGCTTAGTGGTGTAGTGGATAGAATGACTAACAGTATTAAGTGTAAGTGGCTGCCTGGATGTCTGGTGGGGAAAGTTGCTTTATCCAATTACTACTGATTGCTTATTGCTACTTCTGTGTTCATTTGGCTGATGTGAATGAAATAACACAATACAAATGTAAGCGTTTTTGCTTGGGATTGGGAAGAATTTATATTCAGAATTTCTACTGTTAGTAATCCAGAACAACCTCTATTATGGTGCTGTGATTTTTTTTAACTTAAAATGAACTGTGTTAAATGCATATGTTAAATAAACCAATGAAAGCATTTAACTGCAGTAAGTTTTTACTGATTTGTACAGAGCAGTGTGAACTGATCACAAAAAATGATTACCTTCAGTATTTGCCAATTAGACAGAGGGATTTGATTTCTTGAATGTAGTTAGGGATCGAAATAATTTAGGAGTCAGCTCTCAATAAACAAAACAAAAAAAAAAAAAACACACAAAAAAAATTTACTAATATGCCACTTGGCTATTTCACAGATGAGTTTCAAAAATGGGAAATATGTCTTAGATTTATTTTATTCTTAATTGGCATTCATAAACCACAGTGACTGCTCTGCTGTGTGCAGGACTATGAGAAGGCCCTGTTCTTCCCCTGTAAAGCAGCTGAACTGGTCAATGACTATGGCAAAGGCTGGAGCCTTAAGTATCGCGCCATGAGCCAGTACCACATGTCTGTGGCCTACAGGAAACTGGAGCGCCTGCCTGACGCCATGGAGTGTTGCGAGGTATGTGTGATCCAGCCATTAGCACAGTGTCCTTCCTCTGCACAGAGACCCTTACATAAGATCTGTAAGTGTCCGCTCACATTGTTAGATCTGTGCTCACTATAGACAGTCTACTGACAGCTGCAGCTACAGTTGTTTTGGCAGAGGTAAACTTAAAACCACTTTATTAACACTCTGAGCATATTTTTGTCCGGCCTAGCTTTAGACATGAGACTGTTCTTGGTTGTGGTGATTTAGAATGAAGCTGGGTGCATTTCCGATTTGTGAAACTTGAGCCTCTACCCAACATTTACAGTTTGGCAGTAATACATTTGTGTCCTGTAGCATGTATCAGGTGACCGAGCTGCTCCAACACTTTGTTTTCAGGAGTCTATGAAGATCGCGCTGCAGCATGGCGACCGCCCTTTGCAGGCTCTGTGTCTGCTCAACTTTGCAGACATCCACCGCTGCAGACGAGATGTGGATGTAGGTTAACACTCATAATTTTGTTCAGATTAAAGGTGCACTATGTAACTTTTCTGATGGAAGGCATGCCGCCTGCTTGTGTCCATGGAGTTATGTTATTGCTTTGCCTGGAATGTTTTACAGTATGGCATTTAACTTATCTATCTCCATGGAAAACAGATACCGCCATCACTACATGTCACACAGTGACCCTGCTCATAGTCATTGCATGTTTTTCAAAATATTATTCAAATAACAAAAACACCCATCATCAAATAAATGCAGGTTAGATAAATGAATAGATAAGTATGTTAATTTCAATTTGGAACATTTCAAAGCAGTATAACATCTCCATGGACTCAAGCAAGATGCCCTCCACCAGAAAAGTTAATAATGCATAATAATATAATGCACCTTTGAGACTTATTATTTGACACATTTTTATTTTCCATTATTAGAAAGCATTCCCTCGGTATGAGTCTGCTCTGGGCATCATGACTGAGATCGGAAACCGCCTGGGACAGGTCTATGTGTATTTGGGAGTGGGAAAGTGCTGGCTGCTGCAGAAGGACTATGATAAGGTCTCTATTGTATTGTATAAATACAATACAATGAAAGACTACTATTGTATCTGAATTGTGATGAAATTGTATTTCTGACCTAGGCTCTATAGCAAATGCTATTTAATGTTTTGTCATATTGCTCACCCCTGACGTTTACTATGGTAATACAATGTTCTATGTTATTCTCATCATCTTGTTTTCTTTTAGGCCCTAGATTCTTTGCAGCGAGCACAGCAGCTAGCAGATGCAATAGGAAACAAGGTTTCATTCAACATATATCTAATAATAATAATAATAATATCTAATAACAGATATAGTTACAGGGATCAAATATGTGACAGATGTTTTGTGTTGGACCACAGTTGTCCACGTTGAAGGTGCACTGCATCAGCGAGGGCATCTACCGGAGCAGGGGGCAGCAGGAAGAGCTCCGGGAGCAGGTGGTGAAGTTCCTGCAGTGTGTGGAGGAGATGGAGCTTTACTGTGGCATGTGTGGAGAGAGCATCGGGGACAGAGACCAGAAACTGCAGGCCCTGCCCTGCTCACACATCTTCCACCTCAAGTGAGTACAAGAGAATGAATGCCAAAATTAAAATACAAATCAACAGGGATGGACCGGGAGTGCATAATTTATAACAGTGTCAAAGGGCCATGTGCAAACTGCTGGTATTTATATCAAATACAAGCTTACAATGAATGATCTTTGTACAGTGTCAACATAATACAAAATGTTCAAGTATTGGTGATTTATTTTATCAGTAACTCAAAATCATTGTCCAATCTTCACATTTAATTTTTGCACTGCATCAGCATAACTACTGCCATTTTTTCAAAGATATCTTGAAAAGTTGGTGCCCAAATAGCGTTACTTAATTTTCAAATGTAGTTTTAACAATTACCGGTATAAATGTATAAACAATTGTTGGTTAAGTGAACTGCCACCTGTGTCTGTTTTTTGCTGTAATGTCATTTTTGATTTTGGGTGATAAGAGCGGAGTGGGTCATTGGTTTTTTGGTGATCCTATTACTCAAGCTTGCATGAATGTTATATATTCACACATAATATGCCATCATAATCTCTGTTATTACAGGTGTCTAGAGACCAATGGCACAAAGGGTTGTCCGAAGTGTTTCAAATCATCTATGAAGCCTGGATTTGTGTGAGATTTTTATGGCATTTCACTTGGATCTGCCTGACGGGGGCGGTGTAGAGCCTCTGATTCTCTGGAGCTCATTAGCTCAGGCCTGCCTCAGACTTGGATCAGTCTGTAGATGCCCTGTGACTGTGGACAGCAGCACACATGAACCCGCTAAAGCCACTATAGAACGTTCAGAGAAGAAAGGACTGATGTGTCTCTATGCACACACACACCACAGAGCTGGGGTCTCTTTGTATTGTTAAGAGGGGAAAAAAAAGCATTTACACTCTATTTTTTGGACAACAGTTAGCCTCGTAGCATAATTGTCTAAGTAATTTTAGACAATTAACACTTAGACTGTAGCTTTAACAAAGCTACAGTCTAAGTGTTTGCTGTTGAATCGAAATTGCAATTTGAACAGACCCTATAAGCAAATCGCCAAGTCTTATTCACCATAAAAAACTGCTAACCCTGTAGTATCTATTTCAGTGTTTTTGTCAATTCTCCTGAATGCATTTAAAATGTGACCTTTGAACAGAATCCTACTCACAAATCTATTTGTTATGCTTGTCAGAAAAATCGCAATTAGATATTTTTCTGACAAATGTTTTAAGTCAAATGTTTTAAATTGCTGTCAGTTATTGCTACTATTATGATACATAGCTATTCCAGCACAACTACTGCCGCCAGCTGCTTATAAGTTGGTGGTAACAGTATTACCATAATGGCAGTAATGAATAATATTGCACATTGTGAATTATTATTATTGATGGATCCAAAATGGCAGCTCACAATAATGATAATATAAAAAATAATAATAATGGTGATGATGATGATAATAGTGACTATAATGAATGTTCTTATTATCATAATCTTTATAAAAAAGGAAAACAACACAACCAAATCCATTGAA
>KN486977.1:15577-48292 GCA_000787095.1 Periophthalmodon schlosseri | reverse complement strand
GCTAACTACACTGAAACTAGCAAACCTTAGTTGTTTACAGTAAGTAGTATTACTTAGTCCATTGAACTACCCTAAGGTATGAACTGTAACCTGACTCACTTGAATCATAATCGATCATGTCTCTACTGGGTCATCTAACACCTTTTGGAGTGTGCTGTACCCTCATATGAGTAGATTCTTATTGCTTTCTTAGTTTTGGGTCTGAGGATAGAGCTGTAAATGGGTGACAGGTTGTACAATCCCAGTAATAAATGCAATGCAAATAAATATAGTGATAGATAATAAAAGTACGAGATAGAGACTGACTTCTTGAGAACGATTTCCGAGGCGCCTTTGCTGTACATGCGGAAGCTCCCGTCAGGCAGCTTGATGACGGTGCTCATGGACTTGCGGACGGAGTTGAAGGTGTAGACTTTGTAGAGTTTTTCCTCTGGGATCTGGTTTCGGATTGGCTGGTAGTCCCTCTTCAGGTCAAGCACCAATCCCAGCAGGCCGCACTCAGTTTTGTTCCCCACTTGTTTGGGTAGACCTCCTTCCTTATCTGGAGGCTAGAGAGAAGATAAAAGCATTTAAATGAGTGTAATTCAATTGTGCGTCTGACGGCTTACAATACGGCAACAGTATACTCAGAATATATCTGTCTGAATAAGAGCACTTCAATTTGATTTGTTCCATTTACAACACCAGTGGAAATTTAAAGAACCACTACCTGGTTTTATATTTATGTCCTGGGCCAAACCCGCGAGCAGCAGCAGCGAGTCTCCTTTATTTCTCTATTGCATTAAAACTCAAGCTTGGCCAATCTGTCAACTTTGATTTGAAAATACATTAACAACAATAAACAAATAAAAGTTTAGAACTCAACAAAAACTTTCTGATATGGATATTTGAGCAGAGGACGTCAGCAAAATATGAGCTTTATATACAAGTTTATAATAAAGGCTTTAACCCCTAGGAAAGTCCACAGAAAAAAAGTCATACAAACACTCAAAAGGGACAACGTCACCTTTTTTGCATATTATTTAAAGGTACACTATGTAACTTTTCTGGTGGAGGGTACACCACCTGCTTGTTTCCATGGAGATATAATTGCTTTGCCTGGAATATTCCACATCATGGCATTATACCGATCTCCATTCAGACAAGCAGACAAATGCATGTTCAGCAAAAAAAACAACACACTCAGTTTAATAATTTCAAGATCAATCAATTTATGTGGCCAATACCTTAAGCCTTAAACATCCTTTTCAATGGCACTTTTACAGGTGCAATAGCTATTTTCTTATATTTACTGCATAAATCTGTTTTTTGATTATTGGTTCAAACTCTCCATAACAAAACCTCTACAAACTCCTCACAGTTATCAGCCCTCACCTATAATCGGTTTTGCAGCTGCTTTTTATCTGTCTATACCGAATGATACTTTCTTGTGTGGCGCCGCGTGGCCAGGAGAACAGTCTGAAATAGCAGATAGTGATAATTAAGCGTCGCTCAGGTGAAAGGCTGGCTCTCTGTGGGAGGGTGGGAAATGAGAGACGCTGTTTTTATTCTGGGCTTGGATCGGCCCAGTGCTGCTGTAATTGCACACTGGAGCTGTGGTCTTGTACGCTTCACTGACCAGCTCTGTATCCAGATGTCCACACCACCAAAGGAGAAACCAAAACTGCTAAATAAGATCCACCAGGGAACACGTAACCGTCTTCTATAGCGTCTTTATGCTAATTCTTATAGAGCTCAGGTGCGTTGATAGTAAAATGTGTGTGGCTACCCAAGCACAACCAAGTGTGATGATTAACAACTGCTGAAAAGGAGGGGGCTGTGGTTGATCTGGGTTTTGGCGTAATTGTGTCTTTAGCTGTTCGACGTTTTGTGTTTAAATCTTTGCTTTTGAGCTGTTTTCTTTTGAATTCTCGCTGTTTTTTTTGTTTTAAATACTGGTAATCCACTTTATGTTATGTTATTTAAAGGTGAACTATGCAACCTGCACTGTCTGAATGCATGGAGATGTTTTTTGTTTGTTTTGGGTTTTTTTGCTTCGAATGTTACACAGTACGGCATTTAACTTACCTATCTCTAAGGAAATACAGGTGACATAATGAGGGCAAGTGACAGGTCAGATCGGTGGAGAGGCGAGCCCACCCACTGGAAGAATGCATGTTTTTCAAGGTACTTTTGAGGAATAAAACATCTGTAATTGTTTGACTGCACAATAAGTTTAATGCCATACTGTGTAACATTGCAGGCATCATCTCCATGGAGACTAGCAGGTGGCGTTCTCTTCCAGAGAAGCTACATAGTGCACCTTTAAGTTTTATATTAAAACACGTCTGACTTATAAGACAATTGCTGAAAAGGTGAAACTCTTTTAACAACTTTTTTGCCTATCGTCTATACTCAAAATTGTACTGAGTGATTGATAAATAAAGTAATGCCTTTTATTGAAAAATAAGCTTACAGTTGATGAAAATTAGAGGATTACCATATTGCAAATTAAAAAAAAAATTAAATGTATTAATTCTTTAGCCTTATATTGGGCCTAGTTTAGAAGCACTTACGTTTATATTTACAGATTACATAGTTACATAGATAGATAGATTACATTATATCACATTATATTATTTGGGGACTAATTAAAAAAAATAGTGGATCAGTGCTTGAGCATGTTCACATAGCACACTATTGTTGCGTCACTGGGCAAGACACTTTATTTTCTGAAAAGTCTCCTATCAAATATCAAACACGTATCATGATTAAAATGTTGCCACGATTTTTTAGAAAACCAGCCTCCTGATGCTTAATATTTTTGGCGCGTACTGCAGCTACTAGCTAGATGGCACTTTAATATTACGCTATTAGGTTATTTAGTTGTACAAGTTGTTCCCTCAACGCAGGGTACAAAGCAAGAGTTGATTTAGCAAAAGAAAGTCTGCTGTTTCCTTTCAGTACTGGTCATTTATCACACTATACTTTGTTCATTTTTACACTTTTCCATGACTGTTTATTAGCCCCATTGTGCTCTTTAAGTATTGACGTGGTTATTAATACAGACAAATTGTAGTTCGAATCCGTGGTGAAAGGGTCGGCGATTCAGTAGTCTCCATGGCAACCTCGGGTCAGGTTAGAGCATCATTACATTGAACTGAACCTCCACGTCGACCGGCAATCAGCCTCGTATACGAGACGGAGAACTCCATGCACGTACAATATGTTTCCCATTTCTATGCAAAATATAAAGATGAAATGTCAACGTGCTTGTGTCAGTCGTGTGACTACCAGGTGTCATCGTCAAAACACAGCCGCTTTGAAATACTTATTATTTAAAGGTACACTGTGTAACTTTCCTGATGAAGGGTTCACCATAAGGAGGTTACTGCTTTGCCTGGATGTTCTACAGTCTGGCATTAAGCATTTCTATCTCCGTGGAACGCTAGTAATCCAAGTTACGTGTCAAATCTGTGGAAACCTGTAAGAATGCATTTTTTCAAGGTATTTTTTAGCAATAAAATGCCTAGAATTGAATAAATGTAAGATAGAGAAGTTCAATGCCATATTGTGGAACATTTCAGACATATCATCTGAAAAATATATTAAACCCCACTATGAGACAGGTCAAAAATTTACGTAGTGCAACTTTAAGATAATATCCTGCTTATACATGTTGTGCCTTCTTCCATATTTGGCTTTTTCAGTGCACTGTAGTTAAGTAGATGCTTTTGTTTATGCCCAGAAAAAAATGATACTTGATTAAAAAGGGGCCAGGCAAATCCAATGTATAGATTTGATTAGAAAATACTGTTATAATATCTCTCTCCATCTTTCCAACCATTTTCCGCATCAGTTGTCCCTTCAAATCCCTATTTTCTGGTTTATCCCTGTTTTACACCGGCCCTCTTTAAACCCTGTACATTTGCTTCATCTGTGTCCATATTGGCTGGCGTCGGTGACTGTAGCTTCCCCATGAGTCCTTGCTAGCGCCTGCAGTGCACTTGACACCTACACTCTGAGCTAAAGAACAGCTTGTCAGGTGCACACGCCTCCCTCTCTCTGCTCCGACATGTCAGAAGTGCACCCAGCGCAACACTTCCACTGCACGCCACCAGTCTGCGCCGTTCGCCCCAAAATAGACTAGATTTTGTTGCAAATCAGGTCTGTTACTAAAAAACATATTGTAATTAAATGAAAGTGACAAAACGGACACGCTATACCTAACTCTTAAGTAGTTGCTAAGCCCCAACCATTCTTAAAGGGCCCATATTACACTATTTTTTTTTTACCTTATAATGTTGTTTCCTCATCACAAACAGACCTGGAGTTGTTTTTTGTTTCATTCACACATGTTTAACACACAAGCCCTGCATATTTAGGCTGAGTTCCTCTCTCAAGCATTCAAAACATTCTGTTCCACTTTGTGATGTCATGTGGTAATACAGGAAGTGCTCCACTGTGTTTTTAAACTCCATACACCTTCACTAGAATCATTTGGATAAGTTCAGCTCTGGAATTTTCTATCTCTGCTGAACTAAAGGTAAAAGGTAACATGAAAATCTATCGCTTCGTGGAACAGAGCATTTGAAGCTTTGGAGATGTAGACAGACTAATATTAAAGGGTCACTCAAACGTGTGAATAAAAGAAAAAACAACTCCAGGCATGTTTATGAGGAGGTAACAACATTATAACACGGTTTATAGCTCACAAGAGTCAATTTTGTGTAATATAGGACCATTAATAAACTACTTGTTCATGCTTTATTAAGGCTGTGCAATGTCTAGCTAAAAAGAAAAAAAAAAGTATAAAAATGTTGTTACTTAATCAACAATATACCAAAAGTTGTACTTTGTTTAATTCACGTAGAGATGTTTGAGTAGTCCTGCATATTTAGCCTGTCTCTTTCAATTTTATCTTGATTAATCTTGCAGCCCCTCAACACACTTCCACTGCAGGATGTCAACCAGTGATAAACTAGGAAGTGCTCCTCTGTGTTTATAAATCCAAGCACCCGAGCTGATAATGTCAACGCTCAAATGGATTTTCTATAAGCAGCTACCAACTTCAACGCAAGCAACTTTTGTTATTAGCCTCATTTGATCTGCTTCGGTTTCTCGCACCCTCTGCTGACAATGACAACAGTGGTGCTTTACTTTTATGTATTTCCCACAGTTTATATAAGCTGTACAAAGTGAAAGTCCAATGTTTAAAGTAGGTCCTTTCAAAAGAATAGCTGCATCTCGACGTTTACAAATTGTCTTTGTGTTCTGCGGCGGAGCGGTACGGAGTGGCAGATTGTGTATCGGCAGAGTGGTAAATCACATTAATAGCACGTTTGAATTGGTTTCTCAGGATAATGGGTGTCCGTGTCCGGTCGCTAACAAGGATTTGATAGAGAATGCTAATAAACCGAGCGAAATTGTTTTTCTGTGAGAGGTGAGAGACAAACGTGAAGGCGAGCTCATCTCCTCCTGCCCCAGTACCTTTAGACGAGCTACAGTTAATTCTGCATTCCCTCCCATCCGATATAAAACTATTGTATTTCACATTTGCTTCTGTTATTTAAACATACTACTAAAACAAATCATGCAAATTTTAAGATTACAAACTAGGAGTGTGACAACAAAAATCCCTTTCTCATATATCACGATACTTCTGTAGTTGCATTTGATGATGCAGTGTTGATACTGGCCACTGCATTATCAATATATTGGTTCTATTAACTATATTTTGCATAGCTTCCCTCTGGACTAGACTACATATTTTTTTAAGCCTGTCTTTATAGAAACTTAAAAATAAAACTTTAACTTGTTTTGCCAAAATGTAGTTGCAATTTGCCTTAATGGGTAGTAATTGAAAGTGAGGGTAGAGCATTGTGTTTCCAATAATCCAGTTCAATAGAAAACCACCAATAAAACTCAGTATACTCATTTAAAGGAGCAATTATGCAACTTTTTTCTGGTGAAGAGCCCACCTGCCTGTCGTCATGGAGATATCCTTGCTTTGTAGAATGTTCCACAGTACGGCATTAAACACATTTTTCTTGCATTTAGTTTATTGCTGTGTGTTTTAATGCTAGAAGTTAAGTTTAAGGCCGTGAACTCTCCAAACAGCACGTGCCGTCTCTGTTGCATCTGTTTCGTGTCCACGGGCAGAAGTGCATATTTGGATTGTCGTTTGTAACAAAATGAATGGCAGCTGCTAATGACGATGATTAGATTAGTGATTACAGGAAGACGCTGGTTGTCATTTGCTAACGAGGGGCTGGACTAATGGGCTTGTGCGCGCTGTGGAGGGGAGAGCAGAGAGCAACGTGACAGACCCTCCAACCTGAAGAGACCAGAGGAAACAAACAACAGATGTGAACAAGGGAACCATACAGGTACAAGGACCCCACACTGGTTATGTGATCAAATCATTAACAAACCATTATGGGTTCATTGTTAACAACCAGCTTGAAACCACTGAACTATACATAACATAACAACAAACATAATCAAACAGACCTGGGTACCACTTTATAATAACTACACCTTAATTACCCTTAATGGAAATTGTAATTAAGAGTGATTCAGGCTTAGCAAGTACTTCGTTAAGGGTTGGGGTTAGGTCAGGGTATTAATTAGTTAAGTTACTAAGCCTAAATCGTTTTTAAAGGTCTTATATGATGCAAAATGGCCTCTTGTGAGCTTTAGGCCATGTCAAAAACATGTCGTTACCTTCTCAAAAACATACCCGCAGTTATGCTTTGTTTCATTCACACGTCTGAGTAACCCAGCATTATTAGTCTGTTTACATCTCCAAAGCTCAAAATGCTTCGTCCCACCTTGTGATGTCATGTAGTGGTAGTTTTCAGGTTAACGGCTACATTTTACATTTTGTTCAGTAGAGATGGGCAGTTCCAGGGCTGAAATGATCCAAATGAATCTAGCGGAGGTGCGTGGAGTTTAAAAACACAGTGGAGCGCTTCCTGTATTACCACATGACATCACAAGGTGGAACAGGTTGTTTTCCATTTGAACTCAGCCTAAGTTTGCAGGATTTGCTCGTTAAACATGTGTGAGTGAAACAAAACAATGCCAGGTATGTTTGTGATGATTAAACAACAAAGATCAGAAAATAGTGCAATGTGGGGCCTTTACTAAATTAAATAAAATAAATAATAAATGAATTATGAATGAGGTCATTGTTCATGATTTATTAAGACTATTCAAAGTGTAGTTATTATAAAGTGTTACCTAGACGTGTATAAAAAAAAAAAAAAAAGTCATTTGCAGTAATTTGCTTGTCTACTATATATATTCTATTATCCATTTCAATGCATGAGCAACAATCTATAAGTCAACGAGGTATTTCTAAGTATATAATAATGGCGCCATAACAGAGTTGAGGGGGATCTTGGTTCATGACTTGGCGTGTTGTAGGGAGCAGCTGCCCTCTCCCTGGGCCCTTGGGTGCTCCTGCGGGCGAGGACATATGCCACAGGGAGCACTGGCACCCACACTTCCTGCTCCACCTGCGGCACTCCCTAATCCCCCATTATACAATCACGGCTGTTCCACACTTCCGCTTTCTCAATATAATACTTATCTCTCCATTTTCCAGCACAGAATGGTTTTGTTAAAGGTGCACTAAGTAACTTTTCAGGTGGAGGGCACTTGTCTCCATGGAGATGTTAACACTTAGCCTGGAATGTCCCACAGTACGGTATTCAACTTATCTTATCTTGCATTTATTCAATTACAGGTCTTTTTACTTGCTCAAAAATGCAATGAAAAACATGCACTTTTACTGTCACTGGGTTCACCACACCACAGATCTGACCGGTAACGTAGCCTTTTGGTGTCACGTGCTTGTCTCCGTGCGGAATAGGAGAGAAGGTACAATCTCCATGGAGACAAGCTGGCCCTCCACTGGAAAAGTTACATAGTGCATCTTTAAGGATCAGTTAAGTATTCTAATTTTTTACTCCTATCCTACAACTCCAACAGTTTGGCAACATGTGTACTTTAGTATCAGTTAAAATAGGTCATCTCGTGGTTAGAACAAGCCCCACAGACATCCTCACATCAGATAAATAATCCATATAATCAAACCTCACATTGAAACACGCTATTGTTTCTTGAGAACAAAGATGACAGCACACAAGGTTATTCAACAAGCAGAAAAAAATATATCTGTATTCTATTGTGTTGCAGCATTGTCCAACCCGAATGTGATAATGATTTTTTAATGCATGTGTGTAGAGCCAATTACACAAGTGGGTTAAACACAATACATAATTCATAATTTGTCTACTAACTACATATCCCATTACTGACTGTCTAAATTCATGCTCCTTGTTTTTCTGGATTTCATGCTAGCTCCTCCCCTTCCATGTAATTGTTCAGTGGGCAGTGCAGAAGCCAATTGGGCCAAGGCCTGGAGCTGGCTCCAAGGCACAAACCTCCAGTGATCAAGACATCACCAAATGGGACTCCTGTCTTTTGTATAGGCCGGGCTTGTATTGGTTTACATTATGTTTATAGGTGATACCAGCTATTTTTTTGTTTTGATAAAATACAAAGTAGTACTAGGGTAAGTATCACAATATTGAACCAACACTGATACTAATGAGTTAAAAAAATGCATTAAAGCTCCTATATTATAACAAATTTAACCTTGAGGCTATATTATCTTTGCTTGACCCAAGCTGATCTGAAAAAATAACATACATGCAAATAAACTAGAACATAAACAATGTATTTTTTAAAAATTGTATTAAAACAGCATAAAAAAAGTAAGTTTTGTGAGAATCAATACTTTCCAATACCACAGCCAGTACTGATAAGATTTTACAACTGATCTGCCCATCACTAATGTTAAAAAGATTAAGAAAAATATAGCAAAATATGAATAAATTAAAAGAGCTTTGGCAACTTGCAATGACTTTACAGATGACCTGGATAAAAAAAACAAAAAACAAAACTAAAATAAATAGATAAATAAATAAATAAATACAATAATAATAATAATAATAATGTTCCTATTGTATTAAATTGTTGTAACAGCTAGAAGAGGTGGGAGACAGATCAAAAATTAAAACAATTAAAACTATAGGGTTAATTTTAAAGTCCATCCATGTGCCATACTTGAACCTCAATCAAGACATTTACAGACACTTTTTATACAATTCTGATTCCCATAATATTGTCTGGAAAATATTTAGGTTTTTATCATAATAAATTGCATATAAAGTAAAGACATATCATTCAGATTAGATTAGATCAGATTAGATTAGTGACTGTATGGTCCATACTATCTCAACTTTGTGAAATAAGTCCCATTTTGCATTGACGCCTCCTCTAATATAACGCAGACATTCATCATATTCTTTACACTATTAGTCACATCTCTGCACCAGAAACAGGAAATACATTTGCGATGAAGTGGCAAATGTTCTTTGTGTTGCTATTTTCACCATCAGCCCCCTGCCGCTCTTCAGGCTCCGCTTTTATCATTTAGCCTTTTTTTTTGCTTTTTTTTTTTTTTTGAAGAATTGCAAATTGTTTCATCACAGACACGCAGCAGTCCAAATATGGCGGTGCCGACTCTAGCTGGAGCGTGCTTTGAAGTGTGACAGACAGATTGTTAATCAGCTGCAAGAGTTTAGAGAGTCGAAGATTGATTAGTGCAGAACAAACGGATATAATGGGAGTTCGGAGTTTTGATCGGCAATTTGAACTTTTAATTTTTTACATCCTTTTTTCGTCCTTGTCTCTTGACCTAGCTAAAACCTCGTAAATGGTAAATAGTTTGACAAGAAAACATGCTTCTCTTTATAAAGCTGTGTGGTCTGGCATTGATTTTATCTTCTCAAGTTTAGACAGGTGTGACTGACAGGTAGATTAGCCAATCAGGGACGCGCTCGGTCCGCGCGTATCAAAACAAATATGGCTGCTTACGAGGAAAAAACAAAGGGAAAAAAATATCACAGGGGACTGAAAAACACTTCAGATTTGCCACAGAATCAGGTGAGAGAGAGCGAGAGGTAAGAGAACACCTTTCATCCCACACTCTTATGAACTTACTCATTCATACACGGTTGGAGAAGTATCTTGCCCAAGGACACAACAAAAAATCTCTTATCTCTTGTCTGTTACTATTTCTTACTTTTATTGATCTACTGTTACTATTCATATTCCTATACTTATTTGAGCAAGAAGGCATTAAGTTGTGGCATAATCAATCAATGTTCTACCAAAACTACTCTCAAAACACTGTTAAAATTCTAATCACTTGACTAATTTGGTTTAAACATTCAAAAGATACAATTAAAATGCAGAAGCCTCATTCAAAATTAAAGTTATTTCACTACAATCAGTTCCTATATTCTTAAAATGAGTAAGCACCACAGAAAGCTATTACTAAAGAACATTTGAATATATATGCATCCAAAGTTTTAGCAGTGATAATTTAAACAAAACAAGTTTCATCTCATCTCTTCGACAAAGCAAACTTAAAGATGGGATATTATGCAAAATCAACTTTTTGGAGCTTTCTACCATGTTACATCATTGTTCCCTCATCAAAAACATGCCTGAAGATGTTTTAGATGTCATCCATGCATGTTTGAGTATTTTAGCGATCTCTATTTGAACTCTCCTTGCGGTTAGCAGTACGATTCTGTCCAATGCTCAACCCGCAAGCCTACGTCACCCATGCTCCCACAGTTCTCCGTAAATATACAAAAGAGGGATACAAAACAATACACTACAGACCTTGACGGACCTGATGCGATGTGCAGTAGTTTCATTAGTGGAATCCAGGCCGATTGTGCTGTGATAGCTCTGAATGGGGAGTGACTTAGCAGGGAGAGCAAAGAGAGGGGGACTCAGAGCGTCAAAAATGAAAGGAAAACGTTTTTCAAAAAGATAAACGGTAACATGGTGATCTAGATGTGTTATGTGTTACTGGTTAATACGCCACAGAAGTGTTACACCGACCCCCTCTAAGAAAAATCCCAGTTTTGTTCAGTATTTGTGTGTGATGTGTATTTGTATTGGTACTTTGATTTATTCTTGAAAAGCTCCATGTAAAACTAATTTATGGTTATTACTTAGAACTTTCTATTCCAGCCTCTCGTTGGGATCAAGGCCAAGGTTTGGATCCCACAATCATTTATCTTTAAGTTGTTAGCTGTGCTCTTTAGGGGAAGCCATGCCAGAAATCTGTGGCCATATAATAATCTAATAATGCACAAACTTCAGTAGATGACCTTCACATTTTAATTCTGTAATTGCATCTCCAGCCTGAAAAATGCCTTCGTACTATAACAAGAATTTCATTGCACATACGGCTCACTTGTCTGATGCAACCACTTTGAAAATCTACATTTCCTCTTAATTATTAAACCGTGACTCGCACTAAATCACATCCCATTATTTTTGCATTGCGTAATATAAAAATAGGTTGTGTTCTTATTGGAAGTGACCATTGATTTAAATTGTCCTGGTCATTCAAATCCACATGAAACGATTTTAATAAAAGCGTAAAACCGTTTGTGTCGTGCGAAGGGGAAATTGAAGAACTCATTATCTTGTGCTACTGAAACATCAAAGCCCTGTTATTTTAATACAATGATAACCTCCCAGTCACTCCCAGTTGAGTTTCACTGCAATTTAAAACCTGCACACAAGAACTAAAGATAGCTCGGCTTTTTTCTGGATTAAAACTATTTTCTGATGCAGGGGCAGTGGGTGCTGGGAGCTTAGAACACATGTCCTCTCTCTTCACACTGTGCAAAAGAGCATGCAGCCCCCAGATGACAAAAGCACCGTAAACCCAAGCCATATATAGACCACAACAATAGGCCGCTCGAAAATATCTCCAACTATAATTACCACCGAGCAGATTAAACACTATGAGATAAGCTCGCAAAATGATCTGATGTTAGATAATATGCAGTGACGTGAAGAATACTTTGAAAATGTATGAGAATACCTGCATTAAAATGTATTCTGTGTAAATGGTCCAGTCCTTTCATATTGAGTTACATTATATTAGTGTAAAAGCAGCTTTTTGTTTGTTATGTATTTATTTAACCCTAATTAGAGAAGTGAAAATCACACACCACAAGAGCAGAGTTTTTGATTTTTCCCAAAGACGGTATATATAAATGGACATATCTAACCTGCGAGCCGCCGCGTTCCAAATAGGAAGTGAGCGTGGGCGCGCTTCCGGTTCCATCGACTCTGGCTCCAATTCACCTTCTATTGAAAAACTGTCACCCCTCTCTCCGTAAGTGCTGCTGTCAGGCTCGTCATTTTGGTCTTAAAATGTTCATATTAACCCGCTGTACTTGATCCTCGTATTTTTGTTTTGCTATTGTGTCCGTAAATCAAGATATAAACATTAATAACAGACAAATCACGTGCCTTCTTTCCCCGAGATCGCCCCCCCTAGAGTTAGCAAGCGTTGCGTTGCTGCTCCCTGCAAAACCAGCGGTGAGGGCAGGAAGAGACGTTACCTTCAACAGCCTTCATCCGGATTGGCTCTTTGTTTGCTATGATACTCCAAATATGGAACTCGGCTCCAAATTCGCCCCTGTAACTGCTACAGCCTCGATGAGCTTCATTTGGCTGGAGCCGAACGCTGCGGGTGACGTCACACTCACTTAGTCCACTTCTTTATACAGTCTATGATTTTTCGTTACTAATAGCGTAGTTTGAAAATTGCATGGTTAAGTACTTGATGTATTCTGCTGATTTTAGCTAAAATGAAACGTAACTGGACCAGAATTCTGTTGTATGAAATTTTTCTGTACATTTATTAAGTTACTTCCAAATGCGGTCAAGTTTACAATTAAAGTAGTCTTGATTTTTTCAGTAACAGAAATGGCATGATAAAATCTGCAGTGGGGGCAATTGGACTTTGGTAAGAGAGAATGAATTAGATGGGGCAACAAACAATAATATCGTTTATCGTGATAAAAAGGGTAAACAATAAGGTTTCGTGGGACATTTATATAATCGTGATAATCGCCAACAGAGATAATCGTTGTTGTTTTCATTTATAGCAAAGTACAGTACTATATCGGTTGTTATATGGAACCTATTCATAATATTTAAATTATAATTATTCATATCCAGAACATTTTTTAACTGTCAGCAACTTTAATAATCATCGTGATATAATCATTAATCTCAATTATTTTGGTCACGATATATATTCAATATCATCCCATGCCTAGAACCTATTGACATATACACAGTTAGAAAAGCGTTTCCAGGATTACTAAAATGTGAACTAAAAACCAAACAATTATAACATGGATAGAAAGCTCAAGAAAGTCAGCATCCTATATACATTATACATGGAAACTTGAATGCTTGGATTGCTATGTGGAACTGATGAATTATTGACTAAGAGACGAGTTATGTTCCATTTGGAAGTATGGTGACAGTAGAACCCAAAGCCATATAAATTAACCATTGCATTCTAGAGAGTCAAACTCACAGTCAGTGGTACATGGTACAGTTTCCCTTTTTACCATGGTCTGTTTTCCAAATTATACTACAGTATTGTATTGTACTGTACTGGAGGTAAATATTAGGCCTGTCATGATAATTACTTTATGGACTTATCGTTCAATATATGGAAGCTGGGATAATATTTTGTACATATCGTGGGTTGAAAAGGTTGAATAAATTGTTTCTATGGCCTATTATCTATGCAAACTACTACACTACTAACCAGTGTTTCATTCTTCTATTGCAGCTCATGTATTTTAACAATATGGTTCACATAGAAAATGTTTTACTAGGGTGATCCTGCTTTAGGGTTTTTGGGTCAGTGGCATAATTTAGTTTCAATATTATCGTTTATCGTCTATATTTACTTCAGCAATATATCGCATTTCAAATTTTGTTATCGTGACAGGCCTTGTAAATATTGTACTTGTGCGCCATCTTGTGTGAAGTTTTCATACGTTACTAATCAACTTACAGAAGTCTTGATAAATGATAAGACCTGTCACTGGAGCTGGTAGTACGGCATAATTTTGTAAAAAAAAAAATCAAAGTGCAATTTCTCTGACAAGTATTACAACAGTTAGATTAGCGATATCAGTTCAAAAAGTAGGATTCTGTTTAGAGTGCACATTGTAAACAAGTCGAGGAGCATTAACATTTGAGAGAAGACTGAAATATGAACTGTTAAACTAATCCAAGAAAGGCACGCATTTCAGAACCTGTTTACAGGGGTCTTAACAACACTTCTTTAAATGTAGGATAGGATATTTTGTTCTTCTCAGAGGACACACTGTTGTCTAAATAATTCCAGCCTTTGTGATTTAATAATGCGCCAACTCAAATTACGATTTCAGTTGGGTTGCCATATATTACGCAGTTCTAGCTGGTAGCAGATCTTCCAAAAAGAACAGACATGAATGCAGAATAAATTGATCTCAGATGGTGAAAACAAACACAAATGAATCTCTCGCCTCCACTCGCCCAGTGCCACTCCCGAGCTGCCGCTGCCGCCGCTGTGTTCTTATATAAGAGGCCGATCCAGTGGGGAGCAGAAAGGCTATAGAGGCTTTGATGGCCTCACAGCACAGAGACACAAAGCAAAGAGGCAGCCTTTGATAACCGTATCAGCCCTGCGCCTCTGGCTTTATAATGGCCCCGTCCTATAGCCCCGGCCTGGTGCCAGTGCATACACGCTTTACAGTGGAGAAGCTTCATTTTCACATTTACAACATGCACCGATGGACACACTGCTGAATCCTATACCATAGATTGAGCTGTGTGACGTGATGAGCGAAGAAATGTATTCAAGTATTCTGAAAGGGTTGCGTGCCTCCACATCAAAAACACCTCAACTGGCAATCAGCGTCATGCCTTGGGTGTTGTCTTCTATAGAATGAATGTACAACAACATGTATAAACAATCTGCCCTGTTTTACCATCTGCCCTGAAGCTTACATATTTTACTGTGTACCGTGTGTGTGTGGCATTTGTGGTAAACTCTCAATTCATGCTTATTTATAAACTGGTCAAGGGTAAGGTTCTCTCCAGCTCGTGTATTGGACTTGGCGAATATTACATCAAGGGCATCCGGACTTCAATATACGTGGATTTCGGAGTTGCCGTAGCAATTAACAATTCAAAATACAATGTTATATCCCCTAAAAGGGCTAAAGAAAAATCCAAGAATAGGATATGATGCGAGAAGTCCAAAATTATGATGCTAGAACTTCAAAATGGCTCCTTCAAAGTACAACATAATGACATTTGGCACCATTCACACTTGCACACACATCATTGGAACTACACTTGGACTAGACCAGGACTAAACCGGGGCTAAAACGGGACCAAATCAAGTCTATACCAGGATTAAACTGGGCTCAAACCAGGACAAATGTGAACAAGCCCTTTACGTTGTATATACCTGTACTTCACATGCACTTGGTACTAGGAATAACCTGTTTAATGAATGGAGAGATTAAACTGACTTGTATTGTGTTATGTACAAAGGCCCACTGCTGGAGCCTAATTCCCTCAGCATAAAGCTTCTACACAGGTACAACAGATGCATACGAGGCCGGGCAGCATTCAACAAAGATAACATTATGTAATTTCAGCAAATGTGCCTTCGCCATCATCAGCTGTAGTCACTATTATATTCACACACAAGAGGCCCACAATGTGCATTTCTAAAGAGGAGCTAGTATTTATGTATTTAATTATTTTAAACAAGCTGAGGTGATTTGCATTGTAATAAAATAAAAAATAAAATGGTAAATGGTCACTTTTTTGTATATCCCTTTCTTACATCAAGGAACTACTCACGCATTCACACACACACTCACTCACTCATACACTAATGTACGAAGACACTGGGGGGCAAAGTGGGTTAAGTGTCTTGCCCAAGGACAAAACGACAGCATTTATTTGTGAGAGCTGGAATCGTACCGCCAACCTGTGGGTCAGTGGATCTGATCGGTCGAGAACGGGATTCGAAAACCAACCATCGGATCAGTGGACAAACACTCAACTGAGCTACTGTCGCCCTCAGTGTGCACAATGCAACTTCTAATGGAGGGTCCCACACCTGCTGATGTTCCACGAAACGACTTTATCATTAGACTTATCCATTTCCGTGGGGTGAAGCAGGCACTTTTAACCAATAAAACACCTGTAACTTAAAAAAAATAGCAAGATAAATAGGTTTAACGCCTACTGTGGAACATTCGAGGCAAAGCAGTAGGATCTTCATGGAGATGAGCTGGTAGCTGGTGGCATGTTCACCGCCACACAAGTTACATGGTGCTAGTTTTTGTTTTTTCGAATAATAAAAAAGCACGACTGTATAAAATGGTATAAAAATAAAAATCAATTTGCTATAAGTCAGCTTGTTGTTTCCAGGGCATCTTCATTGCACAACACTATTTTTTTTTTATCTTGAACTTGCTCACCGGTTCGTGCTTGCTCACGCACAATATTCATCTGCAGCTCGACTATCATTGTAGTAATAATATCATCTCCATAGGGTGAGGAAGTGAAATCCTGCTGGTTTGGTTGGCCTGGGCTTATTCTTGATGCGGTTTCTATAGGGCCCTTAACGCCTCGGTCAGCCATAAGTGAGTACACAGGAAGGATTAGAGCTATGGAAGATCAGCAGAAAATTACAGTACTACAGTGTGCTACAAACTGATTAAGAGTCAGTGTAATGTGTTTAGGTTTATACCAGCTATTCCATGGTAAAAAAACTTATGATTAAGCAAAATGTGAGCTAAGCAGATTGAGTGTTTGGTGATTTAAGTGCATATGAACGGTAAGACTACGCATTTCTCTAAAAAAAAATAGCTCACCTAAATATATTTAAGGTTTTACACAAAAAAAAATTGCCAAGCTTTTTCTAAAGTTTATCATTTAAGTTTATCATTTCACTTCCTGGTTGGACATGGGCAGCAGACAGGACACAAGCAGGTCATTTCACAACTGTTACCTAGCAACCATCATGTTAACAAGCGCCAAAACATGTCTACATTATGCAATAGTTTTGATTAGACTAATAAAAATAAATGATAACACCTTTATTTTCTTAGATGAAGGTTTAAACTTTCAGAAAAAAAATGCCTACTTTGTGTAATTTGTCCATGCATTTTGTTTGTGTTGATGACGTAACAGTAAAAGTAAAAGTAGTAAAGCATTGTACTTAAGTATAAATTTTAGGTATGTGTACTTTATTTAAGTAGATTTTAAAGTGGATACTTGTTACTTTTACTTCACTACATCTGAGAGCAGGTATCTGTACGAAAAAAAATGCCTACTTTGTGTAATTTGTCCATGCATTTTGTTTGTGTTGATGACGTAACAGTAAAAGTAAAAGTAGTAAAGCATTGTACTTAAGTATAAATTTTAGGTATGTGTACTTTATTTAAGTAGATTTTAAAGTGGATACTTATTACTTTTACTTCACTACATCTGAGAGCAGGTATCTGTACTTTCACCACTACATTTTTAAACAGGACTGAAAAGTAAGTTTTTTATTATAGTTTAAAATCTGCGGAAAAGGCTCTGGGGTTTATTTTTAAGACATTTGTACTTTGACCAAACAAAAATATACAAATAAAAACAGCTAGAACAAACGATCGATTCAGTTGTTTCTGTTGAACAAAATTCAGCCCAAATCTTTATCAAAATCACTACATTTGAAGCTTTATTAGATCTCAAAATCTGCTGTGAAAAACTGTAACTTTTTACTCTTTAAGTACATTTTTAAAAGGTACTTTATGTAACTTTTTACTCTTTAAGTACATTTTTAAAAAGGTACTTTAATGCTTTTATTTAAGTAGATTTTTTCATGTGATACTTTTACTTATACTTGAGTATTTTTTTGGTCCAGTATCTGTATATTTACTTAAGTAACAGAATTAAGTACTTCATCCACCACTGTTGATGACACAGGTAGAGGTCCTTCGTTTTAGAACTCACCGCTACTTCCTGTATTTTACTGTACGGATGTAAAACTATGGCAAATATTTACCAGAGGTACTATCCCACCAAACAAAGTTATAATTAGACAAACATGAAAGTCTGCCAAACGCTCTTTAAAAGGCCAAGTCCCCATCTGTCTGTCTACAGTCTATTTATCTATTTCTGATTGTTGCCAGGGCTAATTGGCTGGGAAGAATTCGGTCCTTGGCGCTTCACTGTAAACAAGGAGACCATCTTCGGCACTTACAGGGATTGGATTCAATTACAGTGGGCTCCGGTCTGCATATCAGATAAGACCGAATTACACCAGCGTTCTCAAGGTGACGAGTTGAGTGAACGCTGCATGAATGGGAAGCAGCAGCCAAGGACATAGAGGTCTGGAGAGGGGACTGTCTCACAGCCTTATAGCACCTCTCGCAAAGGCTTATGCTGAGCTCAGATAAAGAGCAAGAGACCAGGTTTAACATGCACTGACACATCAAGCCACGTAGACCGGTGACATGGCTTAGAATGTATGTCATTATATGAAAAGAATTCAACAGCGAGAGAAAAAAATGGTTAATAATCTTTAACTCAATAGTGCTAACGCGCCTCAGGCTTTTAATAGCGATGGATCAAACCCAAATCTTGATATATGGATATATAAGGTATCGAAAAGCAAAAATATCAATACTGAAAATTTCTCCAAAAATGCAGGTTTCCGAAAAAAAAAAAGTAGTCAATTTTTTTATCTGCACATACATTTTTTTCAGTTCAAGTTGGGGTGGGGCAAAGATAATGACACCGAAGTAAACAAAAAAAAGGAATATATACAAAAATATGTGTATTCGTTCAATATCACAATACTTGCCGTAGTATTACTTGATATGGGATCAAAACAAAAATCACTAGTATCGCTCATCGTTATCGCTACAAGTTTAAGGTTCTAGTCCAATTTGAAATGAGTTTATTCGTTTTTAGTATCTGCAGATCCTCCAGCGTCAGTGTTTTGGCTGCTCTTTGGCGTTATCTGTAGCATCATAATAATAGAATTTCACATCATCACCAATGCAAACAGTAATATACCATGAGCAATATGATATGGCCCAGCCTCACCTCAAGCTCTGAATTTCCCGCAGAAACAGTAAAAATGCAAATTGTGCTTTAAAATGGACCTTCTCTGAATCTCAACTCAAACCACTTTGCTTAAGCAGTTATCATTATGTAAGCCTGAGTGCGTTCTGTAACTTCCTTTAAGTATCACAAAGGGAGGGCTCGCAGAGAAAGAGAGAAGAAAGAATCTACTGTAGTCAAATATATTAAGATGAATTATATCACTGGAATTGTTCAAATTTCTAAACCAAAAATCTCCGGTAACCCTTTAAAATAACTACAATTTAATTATCCTTAATAAAACATAAACAAACATCCCTAACTCCTTACCATATCTCCTTAATTCAGTAGTTACTAAGCTATAATAATTCTTTGTTCATGCTTTATGGCTAATTAAGGTGCATTTATTATAAACTACTTACTTTGGTACTTTCTTCTATAAGGTTCCTTAGTAAACTATTTATAAGGAATTAACAAGCATTAACACTGTGTATATCTTATAACTGTTAATACGCCAATAACAAAAAATCCATGACTTCTCAACAGTCGTCTACATAACGCTTAAACAATGATCACATTTTTATATAGCGCTTTACATCAAGGAACCACTCACCAATTCACACACACATTCATAAACCAGTGTACGCAGAAGTGTCTTGCAAAGGACACAACACACATTCATAAACCAGTGTACGCAGAAGTGTCTTGCACAAGGACACAACAACAGTATTCATCTGCGGGAGCGGGTTTCGAACCGCCAACCTTCGGATCAGTGGACAAACACTCCACCAACTGAGCTACTGACGCCCCATAAACCATAAAGAATGAAGTGTATTATTGCCTTATAAATAGCAGACAATGTCACTTATTCTAAATCAAAAAGGTTTAACTGATAGTATCTGTAGTAGTAACTGATATAAAAGACAGAGCAAACACATTTTCCTTAGTGAAATGTGGTTCAATACACAGTTTGGTTGAGTAGAGCACTTTTCACAACTGCACACTGATAAAAACCACATACACACAGTGTGATTAGTGCACTGTCTTACCAGTATCTTGGTGGTGTAGGCGCTGTTGATGGAGATTGCATTGACCAGTAGCTCTAGAGACTTGGGGGGCAGGACTCCGGGGTCCGGGATCTCTTTGTAGTGCACGTCTCCCACGTACAGCTGCACTGCGGTCATGCGGTTTGTGGTTAGAGTCCCCGTCTTGTCGGAGCAAATGGCTGTGGCGTTCCCCATGGTCTCACAGGCATCCAGGTGACGCACAAGGTTATTGTCCTTCATCATTTTCTGTTGATGCCAGATAATACAAGGTCAGTGAATAGTTTACGTTACACATATTTTACATATTTTACAGCTATAGTCAGACGCTAGAAGAGATGGGCTACTTTTACTCATTTACATATCTTTTTTTTTTTTTAATCAACCCCTAAGTCTAAGTCATAAAAAAACATGTTGACATTATGACAAAAAATATATACATAACATTTAGGCTTCTTGTATCATATTTTAAAGGTGCACTATGAAACCTTTCTGGTGGAATGTTCACCACCTGCCCTGTCTCCAAGGAGATGTTAATGCTTTGTCTGGAATGTTCCGCAGCATGGCATTAATCTTATATATCTGCACGGAGACAAGAAAGTGATGGCACAGGCCAAGTGGTCGAGAGGCAACCCCCCTCACAGTAAAAATGCACATTTTTTAAGGTAACTCTTTGCAATTAAAAAATCTGTTAATGAATCGATGCCAGATAGATAAGTTTAATGCCATACTGTGGAACATTCCAGGCAAAGTAATAACATCGACATAGAGACGAAGACGAAGACGATTACTACCACTGTATTCGCCTCAGAATACAGTGGTAGTAGGTGGTAAATGAGTACATGTTTTGCTCCTTACTTTGACAGAATAGGCCAGGGAGATAGTGACAGCCAACGGCAGCCCCTCCGGCACAGCCACCACCAGCACAGTGACTCCGATGATGAAGAATTTGACAAAGTACTGGATGTAGATGGGAGTGCACTCGGTCAGCCAAGGACGCTTCTGCATCACAAAGTTATCGATGGCGAAGTACAGGACCAGGATGATGACCGTGATGGCCGACATGAGCAAACCTGGAGAGAAATGACAGAAAAAAATATATCATTAACATTACAACATAAATATGAACATTAGGGCTGAAGGATTTGGGAAAAATATCTAACTGCAACTTTTCTGCATTGAGATTAGATCTGCGATTTCTGTTTTAATAATAGGATTCTGTTCAAAGTTCACATTTTAAACTTGTCCAGAAGAACTGACAAAAAGACTGAAATTTGAACTGACAAACTAATAAAAGAATCACATTTCAGAGCCTGTACAGACTACAGGGTTAGCAGTTTTTATGCGGAATAAGACAGGGTTTTTGTTGTTTCTGCAGTTACTTTTTTCAATTTGATTACAACTAATCTTGCAGCCCTAATTAACATTTAAAAATATTAAATAAACATCAGTACAAAAGATACATAGTTCTTAGTAAGGCATGAGACGTGTGTGTGTGTGTGTGTGTGTGTGAGAAGAGTGAAGGGTGTATAATGGTGCACTCACACTAGACATTGTGAACCATGCCGGGCTCAAGCATGAGTGTGCAGGGTTCTATGGCCCACACTCACACCTGCACAACTGAACCGAGCCACGGCCCAGTGATGTCATCACACGGCGCTGTTTGTTTACATGTCGTGCAGCAGTGCTAACGCTTTAGCAGAGAGAATAAGTCCAGCGGCATGAAATATCTATCAAATAGTGAGGCAGATATGAGTCCTACTGTGATACGCACTACTCTGTGATTTTATGGATTTAACAACAGTGTGGAGGAGAGAGGACAACAGGAGACGAGGCTTCAAAACTTCTGTCTCTGCCCACAGTCCTTATTGAAGGCAAGCGCAGATTCACTGTGAGTTTTGGAGCAGAGTTCATTCACTTTTCATCTTATCCTCTGTCCTCTCTGTAAGACAGGGCTCGCAAACCTAAATCATGCATGTACGAGTACGTGAGCAACCGTGCCGTGCTTTGGCCCACCTCCTCCAACCGGGCCAAAGTCCCCACTGTGCCGTTTGCACTCACACTGGACAAATGTGCCGCGCTTTAGGGGCTAACACACTATTGACTCAAATGTCTTCACCAACGTCACTATAATGATATAATAAAGCTTTATAAACTAATGTACAATGTTTCAATGGGTGTTCTGTTAATATACTCAGCAATCACTTTACAATCATTGGCTCTATTCACATCCACACAAAAATCTGATCATTATCTGATTTCTGGAGTTATATTATTGAAATCAGTTTCATCTGATGTGAGTAATCTGATTTGTTTGAGTATTCACACCAGAGCAAGTTTTGACAAGTTAGTATGCATCAAAAGGGCAAACTACTGAGGCAAAAAACAAAAAAAAATGAAATGTTAACGAGTGATAGACTTATTTTAAAATGCATTGTGCTTTCTTTTCCATTCTAGGTGGAACATTCTAGACAAAACAATGGCACTAACACCTCCCCACTGACTGCTCATTTATTCAGCGTCAAGGTGTGCTACGTGTTATGACATACAAATATCAACATTCATTTCATGTTTGAACGGTTGAAAGGCTTGAGGTGAATCTGGCTAAAAAAATGCCTCTAGTCCAAACAGTATCTGCTGCTGCTAATCCATCTCTGGTGTTACATTGTTATGACACTGTCCCCATTCAATCAGTCAAGCCCAAAAACTGATGCAAGACTCACTGTAAAACAACTATGTCCAGGAGGGGCCCATTATGTCCAGGGGGGGGTCATTACAGTGATATAACAAACTATGGTTGGAGTTGTGGAACATTTGTTATCAGAAAACAGGAAAGTAAAATTTTTAAGGAGTTATTTTAAAAGTAGGACATCAGACATGTTGAATTGTTGGTGAAAGAGAACAGTTTGTTAAGCTTTTAAAATTAAGTCTGTCTTAATAAAAAATAAATAAGTAAAAAAAAAATCATTATGTTTGTAAGGTAAAAAGAAATGTTTGGAAAGACACTGAAAAAGTGATAATATTACAACAAGTTTTGTTTTGGGGATAGTGAAAATTAAATCGCAATATTGAGTCTCATCCAGGCCTGTCACGATAAATACTATTTCAACTTATCATTTAGTATATGAAAGCTGGAACAATATTATTTTGGGGTCAGTATTTATCTTGTGTACTTTTTCTTTGTACTACTGGGAAAATTTTGGTTATTTTTTGGCTGTATGATAAGATTTAAGTCGTAAAAGGTTGAATTAATAACGCCTTTGACTCATTACAGATGCAAACGAACAACTTAAGTGTTTCATTCTGCTGTTTATTTATTGCAGCTCATGATTTTTTTAAAAATATTGTAGATGTAGAATTGTTTTTGTGGTATAAATCTGCTTTAGGGTTTTGTGTCAGTGGCATAAAGCAGAGTAAAAATACAATTATTTGAATGGGTTAAACGGAAATAAAGTGATATTTTTACTATTTTGTGCAAAGTGAAAAGGCTTGCGGTGGGATCCGGCGTCCGGTAAAAATAAACTCCCATCTCCTCTTTAACCAGTATAATAAGACAAGAAAGTTGGCATGCAGAGAGTGTTCATAAACTTGCAAAACAACATGTATAATATAACTAACACACAAGCAGACTGCATATAGCGCTGTTAAAATTACATCGGATTTGTTATCATGAGAAAGTGTGAATCCTGTTCTTGGATTTACTAATGGTAAATAGGCCAAACTTTGAGCAAAGAGGAGGTAAATTACTAAATAATGTTTGCTACGGCTCATGTGGAGTTTGCAGGTAAAATAAATAAACACACACAATATGCAGCCCTGATTGAGCCCTACACTGTTGTTTTGGTCTGATTACAAGTGTAAACAAACCCACAAATAACTGGGCCAAGCTTCAAGAGTACAGCATTTCACAGCAACGTTCTCCCATAGTTCTGAAAGAAAAGTTTGACTTTCTTTCACATATTATAGCAGCTGATTGACCAGATAATGAGTGAGTTACAGGTGGTGGTGGTGCACACTGCTGTGTCCTTGGGCAAGACACTTCAACTGCCTTGCCTCCAGTCTCTATGTGCACTCGTATATGAATGAGTGTGAATGGGTGAGATGCTTTGATGTTGAATGCTTTGAGTGCCCATTTGCGGTTGGAATACTCATATATTTTTGGATAATTATGGACCTGCTATGTTTATCACACAGCATGCAGTTATGATATATACATTTTAATTACTCTAATTATGTTTCCTTTGAACATTTCTGGTTTTATTCTTAGTTATGTGCTATAAATATCAATCTGTCGTAATCTTGTCCTGCATATGTGTTGGGACCATAGACTGTATATATAAATGGACATAGCCGCTGCGTTCCAAATAGGAAGTGCTCATGGGCTGCACTTCTGGCTCCATCGACTCTGGCTCAAATTGACTTTACATTGGAAAACTGTCGCCCCTCTCTCCGTAAATGCTGCCGTCAGGCTCGTCATTGTGGTCCTGCTATTGTGTCCGTCACTCAAAATATGAACATTAATAAGAGACAAATCAGCTGCCTTCTTTCCCCGAGGTCGCTCCCACTAGCGTTAGCAACAGGTTTGATTGACAGCGTTGCTAAGCGCCTGCCCCCTGCCAAACTAGGGGTACGGGCGGGAGGGGGCATTACCTTCAACAGCTTCGCTCCAGATTGGCTCTTTGGTTGCTATGATACTCGCGGTCATAATTCCAAATATAGAACTCGGCTCCAAATTGGCCCCTATAACTTCTCTAGCCTTGATGAGCTTCATTTGACTGGAGCCGGACGCTGTGAGTAACGTCACACTCACTTAGTCCACTTCTTTTTACCGTCTTTGGTTGGGTCCTAACCTCGTGCCATCCTGCAGTCGTGATTAATCTTTCTGATCTATTATAACCATTCTTTTTTGCAATAGGTCAAGTTGACTGTGACGCACTGTTTTGTGTCTGCCTTTTGATAAAAGTTAAACCAAGAATTATTCATAGTTACTTTGTTTGCACTTTCATTTCAATTTCAATGTTATCCAATTGTGATGAGTCCTTTTTGTTCTGTCGCCTAGAAATTAGTGACATCAAAGGTGCAGCATGTAATTTTACTGGTTGGGGGTCCACGGCGTTTCCATGGAAATGTTATTGCTTTGCATAAAATATTCCACTATCCAAATATTTGTGTTTTTATTCTCTTATTCTTTTATTCTATTGTTCTATTAATATGAATTTGTCTCATTTTACATTTTCCAAGACAAGGATTTATGGAGACGTCTCAATAGTGGTAAACTACTTCTATTGCCTCATCTGCCCGGGGGCAAAATGACTGAGGTGTGGCTGCTAATCTCTATCTAAACTTCTATTATTTAAGTATTACGGTATTTTCTGATCTATGTTATAATGTTGTTTCCTCATCACAAACAGACCTGGAGTTGTGTTTTGTTTCATTCACATGTTTAACACACAAACCCTGCATATTTAGTTCTCCTCTCAAACTGAAAACACTGTTCCACCTTGTGATGTCATGCAGTAATACAGGAAGTGCTCCACGGTGTTTTTAAAGTTCATACACCTTCACTAGATTTATTTGGATGATTTCAGTCATGGAACTGCCAATCTCCACTAAACAAAAGGTAAAAGGAGCTATTAACTTGAAAACTACTGCTTCATGACATCACAAGGTGGAACAGAGCATTTTGAGCTTTGGAGACATACTAATAATGCAGGATTACTTATACATGTGTGAATGAAACAAAACACAACTCCAGGTATGTTTTTGAGTTGGTAACAGCATTATAACATGACCTAAAGCTCACAAGATTCCATTTTGTGTGATATAGGACCTTTAAGAGACTTTAAATCAATTTTGTGATTTAAAATGAACCAAATGTAAAATATAGATTTATGTATGCTATAGTTTCATACTAAATACCCCCTAAAAAACATAACATTTATACGAGAAAGTTGGGTGGAGCGTCTTGCCATCTTGTGAATGTTCATCAGTATGGCATTAAACTTCTCCATGGACACTAGCAGGAGTTACAGGTACGTCACAGGTGTGTTCAAGGTATTTTTGAGTACTAAAAACTCCAGTATTTGAATGCTAGATAGCCACATTCATGCTATACTGCGGAACATTCCATCCACCAGAACATTCCATCCATCAGATTATGTTATGTAATGCCACTTTAAGCGATTGTTCGGTGTGTCTACCTGCTTTCCCGATTTGCACAGCCAGTTTGGTGAGCTTCCCCTGCAGCACAGACTTCTCCTTTTTGGGCGCTGACACCTTCTTCCTCTCCTTCTCCTCCTCTCCTCCCTCCGCACTCTTCAGAGGCTGCATCTCCATGGCAGCCGCGCCGTCCTGCTTCTTGACTGTGAAGAGAGAACATGGGACAGGCGTGTTACAAAAAAGACGAGGTCGTGCCGCAGAGGTATCGAAAGGTCCTGTAATCCCACCACACAAAGCAATAATAAAAAGTGCCTTGTTTATGTTTTGGTTCTTTCAAACAACTAGAGCTGCGCAATATTTTTATTTAGCACTTTTGGGGCGCAATTAGCTCTGCAAAACTGAAACAAAAATCTATGTTCCTTAATATTTTAGTCAAACAACAAAACGAAAACTTGATGCCGCTCTGTAAAAATACTGTAGCTCACCTGTTTTTGTCCATTTATTAGCACTTTTATCAATAACCACTAATACTACTCAAGAATAATTCAGAACCAATGCAGTAACTTAACAGGAACTAAACCAAGGGTAAACAAGGCATAATTATGTTTTTACGAAATGAAGAACTTTGTGTTGTTCATATATTTATTTTGTTCGATATCCATTACTGCGTTAGCCATTATTGCAATATCAATATTTGTGCAGCCCTAAAAACAACAACAACAACATACTAATAGCTTTCTGTTCAAAAGGAGAATTGTGACCAAACCAGTACAGCATGGATCAGTTTAGAATGGGTTTTCATTGTCAAAAAAAGTAAAGCAAGTAAAACTATGCTGTAACTTTTCCAGCGGAGGGTCTGCTACTTACTTGTCTCCACAGAGATGTGATTGCTTTGCCTAGAAAGTTCCATATCTGTCCTCCACCAAAAAAAGTTACATAATGTACATTTTAAACTCTTATATTACGCAAAATTGACTCTTGTGAGTTCTAATCCATGTTATAATGTTGTTACCGCATCAAAAACATACCTGGAGTTGTGTTTTGTTTCATTCACACATGTTTGAGTAACACTTTATAATTAGTCTGTTTACATCTCCAAAGATCAAAATGCTCTGTTCCACCTTGTGATGTCATGTAGTGGTAGTTTTCAAGTTAACAGCTACAGTTTACCTTTTTTTCCAGTAGAGATAGGAAATTCCAAGTTAACACAGTGAAGCACTTCATGTGTTACCACTTAATGGCATCACAAGGTGGAACAGAGCGTTTTCTGTTTGAGAGAAGAACTCAGCCTAAATACGCAGGATTTGTGTGTTAAACATGTGTGAATGAAACAAAACACAACTCCAGGTCTGTTTGTGATGAGGAAACAATATTATAACATAGATCAGAAAATAGCGTAAAATGGATTTTAATGTTTTTCTTTTTAATGTTGCAGAGGCGGCGAAATTAAATACTGGTGTCAGAAAACAACCTTACTGCTCTGACCCTTACTGTACCGTTCAAGAAATCAAATAATCTATGCACAACCAAAACATTTCAAATAGAGTCAAAGAAAGTTAAAGATGTAACCTGCAAAAGAAAACGTACAAGAACGTGTCCATAAACCTTAAACCACATTATACAGTATTTTAAACCAGGAATACAATGTAAGTCTCACTGGTGCCACTTTATTAAAACATACCTGTTTGTCACCTGTTATAACTACATTTACAATGACGTTTATCACTAACTAATACTACTCCATAATCATTCTGAAACAATGAAGTAATTTAAAATAATCTAATAGCTGGTTTGGCTAATCTTAAAAATCATTTCAGACTAATCCCAGTAAAAGGTCTCAGGTTCAGTCGTTGGAAAGATCCCCAGGAATGTTAATACACGACGTTTTTGTATGCATTCCTACAGTAAGTAAGAATCTGTTACAAAGATTTATGGGTAATAAGGATAGTCATGGATTTGCTTTACCTACAATGTTCCATACTATGACATGGCAACTATGGAAACAAGCAAATGACGGCACCAGGCCGAGTCAAATCTGTTGAGAGGTGACCCTACACACAGTAAGACTGAAGACTGAATGTTTTTCAAGGTATTTCTAGCCATTCAAAATAAATGCAAGGCAGACTTAAGTTTAATGCCATTCAGTGGAACATTCCAGGCAAAGCAATGATATCTCCTTAGAGACTAGAAGAGATACATAGTGAACCTTTAACTTTGCAAAATCACAATAGAATAATTTATCATGACTAATGGGTGTATTTGTGTCTCAAAAACCTACACCTTTTGTCATTCTAATACAATTCAACAGTTTAGTGGAGAAACAGACAGGTCGACGACACAAACACGAGAAACAACAGAACAATGAAAGCTTCAGAGACAGAGTGAAGGTTGTCTAGACTATTGAGACAGAGTGTACGTCCTGGGGCAAAGTGAGGGACAGCTCATTTATTTCAAAAGATCCAGTTTTATTTAAAGATGCACTCTGGAACTTTTCCTCCACCTGCTTGTCTCAATTGTATTGTTTTGCCTGGAATGTTCCCCGGTATGACTTATAATATATTAAACTTATAAGCAGGAGACACCGCTAGGCTAACTTACAAGTCAGGTCAGTGGAGAGGCGATCCCGCTCACAGTAAGAACGCATTCTTTTCAAGGTATTTTTGAGAAATAAAAGCACCTCTAATTGAAAACATGTAACACACAGATACATTAAAGGCTATGCTGTGGAACCTTCCAAGAAAAGCAATACAATGTTCAATGGTGGAAGGTCCAGAAAAGTTCCATAGTGAGCCTTTAAATATACATTTGACATAGTATAGTAGTAATAGTGTCTGACCCAGAGCGTGCACAGTGTGAATGAGGGGAAACACAGGAGAGATCGAGATGAGGTTTGTTACCTTTGATCTGGTTGCTCTCCATATTGCCATCTTGCATTTTACCTATGATGGAGACATATAAGACAATAACCAACAAAAATAACCAAGGCCGACACAGCAACGGTCCAAAGACGTGGACACAACAAAAACATCAACAGGAGAATGACTTTAATCATGTTACAGAGAAAAGGCAGAAAAGTGCACTCACGACTGCTGACAACAATATACAAATGTAATGTTATGTGTATGCAGACCGTCTACGCAGTTTGTCACTTAGGACTAACTTTGCTTTTAATATAATTCATCTAAATGTTTTCTGTACAATCATTTTATATGTAAAATCAGTTCAAGTCAAACCCGTACAGTGGCCCTGAAGAATTATTAGAATCAAATTACAAAATCTGGAAGAAAAAAATGAAAACAAACCAGGTAAAAGTTAAATTTCGTGGGTACCGCTTTATAATAACTACACCTTAATTAGCCTTAATAAGAATGAACAAAGACTTAAAGTTACCATCCGTAATTAGACTGGCCGATCCGGCCATGCACATAACATGATGATAACTTTGTGTGTTCTTTTTTTAAAGACAAAAATGTTTGTTTTTTACCTGGACATGTTTCAGTGAGCATCTGTCACCTTCCTCAGAAGTGTCATCCAACTGCTGTGACGTGTCATTGATCAGATGATCTTCAGGATGTGGTCAATCTGACGGACCTGACAGGTCTGCCAGACTGGCCACACCCCCCGCCGCCTGGTGGTCTTTAGAGGAGCGTGTCCCAGACATGTGGGAGCATAAATGCTCCTTCATCTCTCTTTAGAGCTGTTCCCCATTTCCTGAAGCCTGTTATTCCCGGCAGGAAATGGGCTTCAAAAAACAAGCTTCAACAGGTCTCCAGAGGCCACCAGGCGGCAGGGGGTGTGGCCTGACGGTCCCGACAGGTCCATCAGACTGAAGGCCACATCCTGAAGATCAGCTGATCAGTGACACGTCATGAAAGGTGACAGATGCTCTCTGAAACATGTCCAGGGAAAAGGAAACCTTTTTGTCTTTAAAAAAGAACATCTGCCATCTACTGGTAAAAAAAAAAAAAAAAATCCAATAAACTTACAAATGGTAGCTTTAACCCATAATGAGGTTTATTCAGAATGATTCAGGCTTAGTACTACTTACTTAAGGGGTTGAGGTTAGGGTATCAATTAAGATACTAAGCCTAAAACATTCTTAAGAAACTATTTGTTCATTATGAAGTCTTTGTTCATTCTTTATTCTTTATTAAGGCTAATTAAGGTGTAGTTATTACATAGTGTTGGTCTGTAGGGGTCTGTAGGCTGTAAATATTATGTGGAACCAGGACAGTATTTGCTGTGATATTAACTCATGATGATCCAGAACTGAGAACAGAGAAATAAAAAAGATAATTTGACTAATCTGTTGATTTCAAGAGACAGAGGCTATGCTTAATGTCATTATCTGATAGAGGTCACAGCGTTACAAGTTATGTTTTCTCATTCTTGACGTTGTTTTTTTCAATTTGCAAATAGTTCCTCTCTTTGTCATGATTTGTGTCTGATATTTGACCTTCAGGGCCACCATACCATCAGAGCAGAAAATGAGTTATCGAGACAGAAACACCACACACAAACTGAGCACACACACTACTGACAAAGAGCAGAACACATGCAGAGGAGAGCCACATGCACGATCAGAGCCGGCGGAGAGAGAGAGAGAGAGGGAGGGGGGGGAGAGGGAGAGAAGAGGGGGGAGAGAAGAGACAGAAAGAGGGAAAAGGGGCAGAGAGAGAGAGGGTAGAGAAGTAGAAGGAGAGAAAAAGAGAACGGGGTAGAGAGAGAGAGGGAAGAAAGGAAAGAAGGAAAGAGAGAGAGGGGTGAGAGTGACAGAAAAAGAGAGAGAAGAGACAGAGGGAGGACAAGATGGGAGAAAAATAGGGAAAGTGTGTGTGTGTGTGTGTGTGTGTGTGAGACAGAGAGAGAGAGCGCGAGACAGAGAGAGTCAAAAGTGAAAAACAGAGAGAGGGGGAGAAGGTTAGAGGGAAAGCCAGAAAGAAAGAGGGAGAGAGAGAAGGGAAGGGGATAAAGAGAGAGAGGTGGGGAGAAGAAGAGACGGGGAAGCAAGAGAAAGAGAGAGACAGAAAGACAGAGCGGCGAAGAGAGACAAATAAGTGAGAAAGAGAGAGAGAGACAAGGAAGACTAGAAAGGTAATGGGGGAGGGAGAAAGGGAGATAGAGGGGAAGAGAGGGAGGAGAGAGAGAAGAAAGAGAGAAAAAGCAATAAAAAGATGAAGGGAGAGATGCTAGAGAGGAGAGAGGGAAGAAATACAGAAAAAGAAAAAGGGAAAGAAAAGGGGAAGGGTGGGAAGAGAGAGAGAAAAGAAAGAGATAGGGAAAATGATAGAGTGATAGAGGGAGAGATGCTAGAGAGAAAGAGAGATGAGATAGAAATAGAGAAAAACAGGGAAGGAAAGAAAAAAGTGAGAGACAGAGGGAGAGTGAGAGAGAAGTGAGAAAGAGAGAGAAGGAAAGAGATAAAGAGAGAGACACAGAGAGAGAGAGAGAGAAAATGAGAAAGACAGAGAGAGAGGGAGGGAGAAATAGAGAGTAAGAAAGGAGAGATAGCTAAATGGAGAGAAAGAGAGAGAGAGAGCCTGAAGGAAGAGCCTCCCACATGGCGCGGTTATGTAACTTCAGCTGAAACTCCAAACTAAGTCCTGGGGAAGATTCGTCTGCATTTATCTATATTTGGGTCTCATGCAGATGTCTTCCGCACAGGCCGCTAAAAATACCTGCTCTGTGTCTGTATGTATTGGTAATTAAAGGACCGCATGCTCTAATTACAGTAATACTGCCATGTTTGTTTTGTTGCTAGTCTCCGTAGAAGGCCCAAACTCGATTGCGGGGCCGTCTTTAGCATGTATGTTCAGGAAATGCGGCCGATTCCACCTCCGCGTTTCGCATTAGCCCGGGTCCCTGGAGTCACAATAAAGATGAAGATGACAAATGGCTTCGTTCCAGCGCAGGACGAGGGGACTATTACGCTGCAAATCAGACCTCCTCCTCCTCCTCCTCAGCCCCGAGAACAACGCTTAGAGACAATCTCCGAGGAGGGGCAGACGTAACACCCCACCAGTGCCGCAGTGAGGGGAGTTGGACTGCATATGACAGGGTTTCATGTTTTTCTAATTATTACTTGGTTTGGATAGTACTTGTGGTAAATGTTTATCGTAGTTTTACATCAGTTAAGTGGCAGTTAGCAACCCTAAACCTAAGTACAAAAATACAGGAAGTAGCGGTGAGTTCTAAAATTGAAAATCTTTACCAACGTCATCCGCTCTGGGAATTCCAAACAAAATGATTTCTGAGCAAGAAACACTGGCAGTTTCTGGCAGTTTAAACCTTCATTTAACAAAATAAATGTGTTGTCATTTATTTGTATTAGTCTAATCATAACTAATGTACCATTTACACAAGTTTTGGCCTTTGATAATATTATGGTTGCTTGGTAACAGTTTAACAGTTAAGAGAATAGACTTTAAAGCAGCTCTGCTTGTTACAAGTC
>KN486977.1:0-15309 GCA_000787095.1 Periophthalmodon schlosseri | reverse complement strand
TTCCAGGCTCCAAACGGTTCTGTTTAGCTGTGCATATGACTGAAAGGATTTTATTCTGCACTCTTCTCTTTTAATGCTCATTTATGATGATTATTTGTTTTGATTTGCTTGTATTGTGATTTTAATGTCTTTCTTATCCTGTAAAGCACTTTGAATTACTTTGTGTACCAATTGTTCTAATAAACTTGCCTTGCCTTAAAGAATTACCTCTAAGTATGTTACATCTCTGTCCAACCAGGAAGTAAAATGCTAAACTTCACCAAAATAAAAATAAAAAAAATAGATAACCTAGTAAAATCTTATATATAATGATGTTAAGTATGTTTTAGTGAAGTGAGTAGTCCAACCTGTCATAAGGACTTTAATCTGTTTGTACCTTGTCCAGTTTGTGTCGAAACAGAGTGATCTCAGAGGACACAGCTAACTAAAAGGAGACGGCCCAATAGTATAATTCCTGCACTATAACTACAAATGAATGCACTTGAACTGTTACTCTGGGCCAGCGGGAGAAATGAGTTAAGTGGTTAGGTCCCCAAAGTCATTTACAGTAACAATGCACTGCACAAATGACTGTTTTATGTTCTCATAGCTTCTATATGATTAAATATGTTGAAAGGCCCTGGGTGTGGAAGAAATCATTTTCAAGTGAAGAAGTGTTTGCTAGTAGTGAGACACAGTTTAAGAGAGAGAAAGAGGGAGAGGGAAAGGGAGAAAGAGAAGGAGAACAAGAGGGAGAGAGACAGAAGGAGGGGGGGATGAAAAGAGGAAGAGAGAAAAAGAGAAGGACAGAAAGAGAGACACACAGAGAGAGGGAGAAAGAGACAGAGTGAGAGAGGGAGCAGAGGGGGGCACAAAGAAAGAAACAAAGAGAAAGGGAGAGAGGCTGAGAGAGAGAGAAAGAGAGAGACAGGGAGAGGAAAGGGGGGAGAAAGAGAGAGAGAAAGACAGAGAGGGAGCAGAGATGGACAGACATAAAGAGACCAGAGAGAGACAGAGAGAAAGAAAGACAGGGAGAGAGAGACAAGAAAGAAAAGGAGAGAAAGAGATCAGAGACATAAAGAGAGAGAGGCATTGAGAGAGAGAGCAGAGAGAGACAGAAAAGAGACAAAGTGAGAGAGAGAGAAAAAGAGAAAGAGAGAGAGCAGAGGAGGTGTGGCGGGCGGCAGAGAGAGGAGAGGTAGAGTCACAACAGTCAGAGATCCGAGCTTATCGACCTACCATTAATGAGGCTGGCACTGCCCGGAGCAGTCATGCCCGCAGCCCCATCCGTGGCTATAGTGGCGATGGGGTGGAGAGGGGGGTGGGAGCAGTCTAGCCGTAACAATAAGGGTCAAAATGAACCAAAACACACAGACAGCCAAACAGGCACACAGCCACACAAAACAATGAACAGAAATAACATGGTTATAAGACATTCAAGATTCATCCCCAAGTCAACTCTAAGTTTAAACCTATGTTATAAAAGTAACACATTTAGTACTATTTATTTAACTAGAAAGTACAACTGGAACACACAAAATGTAACATTAAACACACAACACATGAGGAGGTGGGGACAGTATGAGAACAAAGATCTCACTAACGGACCTATTCATTTTACAAACATAATATTAATATCTGAACCATGTTATTCGTGTTATTTATTGGGTAGAGCAAACTTAAAAGTCTAAAGCGTTAGCCAAGTACTTTTATAATATAGAGCAATATATTTTAGCAGAGAAAGAGCTATAGGGCATAAACATCATAATAAGTTCCTTGTCACCACCATATGCCTCTGAAACAGCACATGAACAGGTAAAGTCTAAACATCTAAACCTTATGTGTCTCTGATGTTCATGTTATTTATTGGGTAGAGCAAACTCAAAGGGCCTGTGTTACGCAAATGTTTGATCTATGTTATAATGTTGTTTCCTCATCAAAAACATACTGGGAGTCGTGTTTTGTTTCATTCACACATGTTTAACACAGAAATCCCGCATATTTAGGCTCAGTTCGTGTCTCAAACTGAAAACACTCGGTTCCACCTTGTGATGTCACTCCCCTTCCCTACAGTCTCAACAGGAAAAAAGCAACAATTTCAGGTTTTTAAGGTTATTCTAGAGTACTGAAAAGTAAATCAGTTCAATTGAGGTTAAAAAATAGCTGCAAATTTTAAAACTACCACTTGATGACATCACAAGGTGGAACCGAGCATTTTGAGCTTTGGAGATACTGACAGCCGAATAATGCATCATTACTCAAACTTGTGTGAATGAAACAAAACACAACTGCACTTCACTCCAGGTATGTTTTTGATGAGGTAACAACATCCCAACATGACTAAAAGTTCACATGAGTTGCATAATATAGGACCTTTAAAACTCTAAAGCACTAGCCAAGTCAGTTTCCTTAGCATGTTTGCAGTACTTCTGATAATATAACTTCCTCGTCATCGCCATACGCCTCTGAAACAGCACATGTGAACAGATCATGTCTAAATGTGTCTAAACCTAATGTCTCTCTCATCCCATTGTTCTCATTATTAGCGCTCGGAGACGGTAGCTGTCTCCTTAAAGACAGTCCACACACGGGACACGCGCTGATGCTGATGCTTGTTATAAAAGCTTGTTAGTTTGATGAGCGCTCAGAGAAAAAGAAAGGAACTGTTAACACTTAAAAAGATGCAGAGCTGTGCGGACCAGGCTTCTCTTTTTAAGTGAGGGATTAACGTGGGGCACACTGCAAAAAATGGGTTTCTACATTAGTTTAAATGAATTCAGTTAAAAGTAATATTAGATGTCGTAGTGGTGAAATGAGACACTAGACATTATAGATATGGCGAGTTTATCAATATTTTTTGTGGATTTTCAAGTAAAATTATCAGTACAAGTGTGTTAAATTTATTTTTCTTATTTCAAATGCTTTCTTCTAACTCCAGTGACAGATTGAGTTTACTCTGTTTAAACTAGAAAAATAATATATAATAACAGAAAGGCAGAAACAGCTTCACACAGGCCTGATAACACTAAAAACAAAAATCTAAAGTACTGCATTCACTCCGTTCATGAAATTTATTGATTGTTGATGCTAAATAAATACAAAATGTAAAAAAAAGCCATTCAATTATTTTATGTTGATCCAAATCAAATCATTTAGATTTTAAAACTATCAGTTTAAAATGTATACATTCAATTATCAAAATATTTCAATGCAAAAAAGTGACGTCAACATTTCCTTTTTTTTTCATTTTTCATTTTTTGTGTGTGAAATCGTTTAAACTAAAGCAGATACTCGTTTTGCAGTGTAGACACTATAAATGGAGGGCTCTTAAGGGGTCACTGGGGGGTCATAGGTCATAAGGGTCAGGTAGGGCTCCCGGGGTCAGAGAAAAGTGATACTGTACCTGTGTTCTGGTGTCCATCCTCCACTGCCCCACCTTCAAAAGGCGAATTAGGAACAATAAGACAGTCATGACAACAGAGAACTCAGGCCACACAGACTGAACTGTGCAGATACAGTATGTGCACCACCCTGACACTGAGGCTAATGCTAATAGGATGGGTTCACGCAATTTGTAAAACGTTCAAAATCTGTAATGACATTTTTTAAATCCAAAAAGAGAATAAACTGTATGTAAATTCTGCTTAAGAGTGCGCCACCTGCTTCTCTCCATGTAGATGTTGTTGGTTTGCCTGGAATATTCCACAGCATGGCATTAAACTTTATCTGCTAGAATCTGTATCCATTTTTGTGATATTTCTTCAGCAGTAACAACACCCGCATTGAATACATACATGATAGATATTTTTAATGCCATACTGTGGAAAATTCATCTGCATGTAGACGCGCAGGTAACAAAACCCCCACCAAAAAGTAACATTTATAAGAAAAGGTGCACCAGCTCACTATATTAAATCTTGTGGGCTATGTGACTACGATTAAAACTATATTTTTAGATGATACCACATATTTTATGTCACTTGTGCAAAGTCCAACTTCAGCATTGTTAAGGTGTGATCTCTATGGGCTCTGAGAATTTTATTACATCACGTGAACACAGCCTATTGTTAAAACGTGACTACTACAAACGTGGCACCAACAATTCATAAAGATTAACACCTGTTCCTCTTCAAAGGAACAGTGCAAAACTTACCAACGGGTAATAATATACAGTACATTGCTAATTTGGGTCAATATTAAAATGGAAAAGTGTTTTGTGTGTGTACCTTTCTTCTCCTTCTTCTCCTCCTCCTCCACTCCGGCCCCCAGCAGAGTGAAGATGATTCCAGTCTGAGAGTTCACTCCTACGGCAGTGACCACCATGCGCCCGGAGCCCTCCATCACATGAGTGCCTGAGGACACACAGGGATTAGGGAAGTGAAAATTAACTCAAATATACAAACGCAGACCCTGTTTTTTTACCCTAGCAATTTACTCATTATGTAGCATGTTTGTTTATTTAGGGCTGCGTACAGAACTTAAATAATACCTGGTTTACAATAAAGGCACGTATATTTTCAGTACCTACATTCTGTTAATCTGGTACCACTTTATAATACTTTAATTGGTCATAATCAAGGATGAACAAATACTTCATAATGAACACATTTATTATCAGGCTCAGTAACTACTTAATTAAAGGGTTAGGGTTAGGTGAAGTACTACCCTACTACCCTTATTACCCTAACCCCTTATTAAAATGGAGTCAAAATTACTTTAAAAAAGTCAGTTTCTTAATGGTTCTGTTGTGGAAATGATATCTTGATGAATAATAATCTATTTGCGAAACCGATTTGGGACAGACTTGTAACTATCTATAGCGTTGTCTCAGAATCCACAGTCATAAAAACTTGGTATAAAAAGAAACATATTTTTGGTACCAACAATTGTTCGGATTGTTCATATCACAAAGGGAACTTTTAATAGTATGCAGCATAGTTGAATTGTTGGGCTGTCCGATAGATCAAGTCAAACTTAAAGTAAATCTATCAGAAGTCAATGTTACACAGGTCCTTTTACTAAAATATTGTATTGTAAGAAGTACAAGATATTAGCCATGTCTACAGTGAATACAAGCCAATACAGGATCAGTCTTGATTACATAATTACGTCTAAAGCACTTCCTGCATCCGAATTTAATTAACAAACTTCCACCCGTGCACTAAACCCACAGCTTACACGTGTACAATGGATTTTCCCCTACATAAGGAAAGTAAAGCTCAAATATCACTTTATAAGGTTTTCTGACTGACAGCCCAAATGCTCTGCTCATTTACATGTGTTAACGTTGATGTATGAAATGGGACAAGCCGTCGAGAACACAGCCCACTGTGTGTGCATACTGTGCTGTGAACAGTGGGCGATCGACACTCGAAAGATACACGTGCTTTTTGAAGAGAAGGAAAGGTTGAACACTTTGAGAAAGTAATCCCTAATTGCACTTAGATTTGCAATTTATGTTTTATGTTAACATTCTGAAGAGGACACTCAGTTAACAAATGAACTGATAAAT
This sequence comes from Periophthalmodon schlosseri, assembly GCA_000787095.1. Lineage (NCBI taxonomy): Eukaryota > Metazoa > Chordata > Actinopteri > Gobiiformes > Gobiidae > Periophthalmodon > Periophthalmodon schlosseri. The sequence goes on along the minus strand of KN486977.1, from coordinate 9,818 downwards.
AAATAAAGAATCGCATGCATTTCAGAAGTTGTTTGGAGATTAGCAGGTTAGCAGGTTTCATATATAATAAGAAACATATACACTTAAAGACCCTGCACTTGATTTTTCCCATGTATTTGAGCAAAATGTACCTCGCACCAGTACCAATATATTGTATAAGCAGCTTTTAGGTCAGAATATGTCAGATGCCTGCTGTCTGTGTCTAATTATAAAGTATCCAATAATCAGGAAGTGTGCTTTAGCGCTAGCTGAACAAGCTAAACTCACGGCGGTGAATCGTTAGGATGCTCTGATTGCATAAGGCAAGTGAGGAATAACTTTGGACCACTGCAAACCGCTGAAACAAATTAACTAGTTCAGTTGCAAAACCAAAAGTAAGAGCTGAAAGTGGCATTACATTATTAGATCCCACGCAGCCAGGATAATTCTTGTGTTTTTTGCAAACCTTAAATAATAATTGCAATAATCGAAACTTGTGTTTTAATTGAATGGCATTTACTCCAGCAGAAATTCATGAAGGTGAACCAAAGTGTTAAAACTCCAGTCACGTACCAGACAGGAGCATGGGGTCCTTGTCAGCTGATTTTTTGACGTGGTCCGACTCTCCGGTCAATGACGACTCATCAATCTTTAGGTCGTTGCCCTGAATTAAAATTCCATCGGTGGGAAGCAAGTCACCTAAAAGACATAACAGATTTTATTAACAGTAAATATTTTCAAACAAGCCGTCCAAGAGGCTCCCATAAGCCAACCAAAACAAGTCTGTAAGCCAGCTACTGCGAGACTTCACACCTCGCGTGTATACTGTAAAATATATGGAACAGTGGGGTCCCAGGAGACTCGTCTGAGTGGGTTGGTATATAGGCCTGGCTCTAGTTAATTAAATTTTTATCATTAACATATCGTACCTTTAATATGTTTAATTGCTTGAGGTGGACTTAATAACTTTAATCCTCTTCTGGAAATGAGATGGAGGCCTATTTTGGGTTGGTGAACCATGAAAATTAGTTTTGGAAGAACATGCACAAGTCAATGAATGCCTTTTGTAACCAAACTTATCACAAAGAGGTTTTCAATGACAAACTATAATTTAATTTGTGTTACATAAAATTAAGGGACACTATAAGAAACTTATAACGTGGAACTGTGATGGAAGGGAACAATTGTGAAAAACCAATATTGAGTGTTTAATATTCTTGCCTTCTTTGTGGTAAACATTTCTGTACTTGTGTTGGTTAATCTGCTTCTGTTTTACTGACAAACACTGTTTCGACAAAGACTGTTTGATTTATTAACTTTCTGTCAGTAAAATTAACAATCTTGTGAAGCTCTTTGAGGGGACTGCCACTGATTTGGGGCTATACAAAATAAATTGAAAACATATTGTGCCTTTTGACTTGAAACAAAAACTGACAAAATGTGCACTAGAACACAACAACAAACACCTTAGGTCGCCATTACTCAGGCTTCAAAAATTTTGAAGGGAAAACATGTTTGATCCCAAAATTCTGTGACTACACCTTGATCTTAAGTGCATATCCTCTATTCCAACCTCCCTCATGTAAACATAGCTAATTCTATTCCACTCTTAGAATTAATGATGTCACGATTATCAGGTCACAATATAATCATGAGAACCAAACAGTGACATTTATTTCATACACTCCAAAAAGCAAAACTAAAGGTAAAGAAATTGAAGCATCCTATCTGGTATCATATGCTTAAATTGCTTTCAAAATACTGCGTACAACGTAGTTTGAATCAGTATTATAGGCGTCTGTTTTTATATTTTCTATGTCTATTATTTTCGTGTCTGTCACATGAGACAAGACAGAGTGACTCAGACTTTCATCCTTTTGTCTAACGGTAAAATGCTTTTTAACTGGGTTTTTTTTCCTTCTTCTAATTGTATCTGGCAAGCTGTATACAAAACAAGGATAATGCTGCCCCCACAGGTAAAGCCAATTACTTCATAAACATTTAAATTCTCAAAGAGAGGTCTTTTTATGACACATCTACAAAAGTACAATATCTTCTGAACTGTGATGTCTGGAGTCTAGAGGAGCTGTTTCTTCTCCTGTGATATCGAGACATCTCCACTCACCATATTTGATCTGAGCGATGTCCCCCACCACAATGTCGGCCACGGGCAGCTGTATGACCTGCCCCGCCCGGACCACCTGGAACTTCTGCTCCTGCTCGATGCGACTCTGCAGCCCCCTGAACTGCTTCTCCTTGGACCAGTCGTTAAAGGCCGTGACCAGGACCACGCAGACCACCGACAACAAGATGGCCGCCCCCTCGATCCAACCCGCCTCCGCCTCTCCCTCGTCCTCCACGCCGGCCGCAGCTGAGCCACATGCTGAAGAATACAAAAGAGAAAACAGTTAAAGTGAAACAGTCATTAAATATGTCTATGTTAATAGTGAATGTCAGCTAACAAGTGTGCTGTGTTAGAAGTGTGTTTTAGTAAGACAGAGCGTCTAAACCAGATGAAAAGTATAAGACAAAAAGTAAAAGGAAAATTCTAATCTGTCAACTAGACAAAAAGTTATTAGAGTGAAGACGTTTCACTGCTCATCCGAGCCACTTCTTCAGTTCTGGTCAGATTACCTGTGGACACTGCCTTATATCTATCTGAAGAAAGGCACTAACTGCACTGACACTAACACTCCGATTGTTCACAGTTTCTGTTTGATGGGTAGTTGTACCTGGACGACTGAGGGATTACACAGACATCATATAAGACAAAAATGCATAAATAATATAAATATGTGCTTATAATGAGTATAATCCAACCAAACAAAATCCACATAAGGGCTCACATCAGGACCAAATTAGAGAGAACATATCAAATGTTCAAAAAAAACCCCAAAACAAAGTCTATATTTTGTTATTAGGAGGAACAAACATGTCTTTGAATGTCCAAAAAGCGCTACCGAATTCAAATGCGTTCTTATTATTGTTGGGATTCCTACATTATTGAAACTACTTTTGACATGAGCATCTCCGAACATGGTACATCCTGTGATTTCGTACCTTTATGGATCACACAGCTTTTCATTTTGTAGTCAATTTTCTGTCTTACACTTTGCGCAACATTCAAACTAAAGAAGGAGGGAAAAAACAAGCAAAACTGCCCTCAATCCAGAAGTTGTACACACAATCACGTTTTGTGTGCACTAAAACACAAGTCAAGAGGATTGAGTAAATCTCCCTTTCGGCTTGTACAGTCTGTTCAATAGATGGCGAAACACATCCCTTCACAGTGACTCCTCGTGTCTTCATTCATTTGCGTTGGTTTGGATAAATGAGCCGTGGTCCCTGTGTGCTCTGATGGACTGTGCATTTGGGACTGACAAACCGCTATGCTCCGACTGCTCCCGGTGCTTTGTGAAATCCACCCGGAGCCAAGTGGAGCTGTACTCTGTTGGCTGCAAGACTTTAAAGGCTCTCCCAGGACTAATTTAACTTGGACTGTAAAACACTGCAGCACAGAAGGGAATGGTGTGCTTTTTCACGCCTATACTCGATCCATAAAGCTATTAATCATGTATAGGAAGAGGCAGAATTTAAGTCAACTATAAACCAATACAAACTTTTCATTAGGGATGGGCCGATATGGATTTTTGAGCCAGTGCTGATATTTGCTTTATATCCACACCCACAAATTCATCTTAAGCTGAAGTAAGTAAAGATCACAAATTAACTTTTCACTTTTGTAAAAGTAATAACAAAATGTATTTAGCGGTACTGAATATAGGCATCAAATATCAATAGCGGCCGATGCTGATATTGACAAGTGAATATTGCATTTACTTTTCAATGGAGAAGTTAAAGAAAATCATGTTCAACGTCAACAATGTTCAACAATCAACGTCTTCACTCCTACAACTTTTTGTCCAGTTGATGGATTTAACTTTGGCTTTTACTGAAGAAAATCACGGTATAAATTGTAGTTTGCGGTTTGAAATTGTACTGTTAAAGGTACACTTCACAACGTTTCTAGTGGAAGGTCCGCCACCTGCTTGTCTCCATGGAGATGATACGCCTGGAACACTCTACACAGCATGGCATTAAAATGATCCATAGCATATATCTTTATTACTCCAAAATATCTTGTAAAACATAGTAAATGGTCACGTTTTTATATACCACTTTTCCACCTTCAAGGCACTCAAAGCGCTTTACACCAAGGAACCACTTCCCCTTTCACACACCCCTGTACGCAAACACTGGCGGCAAGGTGGGTTAAGTGTCTTGCCCAAGGACACGACAACAGCATTCGTCTGTGGGTCAGTGGATCTGACCGCTCTACCAATGATGTTTAAGCAGGATTCAAACCGCCAACCTTCAGATCAGTGGACAAACGTTCTACCAACTGAGCTACTGTGGCCCCAAAACATGTATTCGTTCTTACTGTGAGCGGTTTTGCCTCTCTCTCTGATCTGCTTGTTTCAATGGAGACAGTTAAATTTAATAAGATAATGTGAATCAAAATTTCCACGGAGACAAGCAGGCGGCAGACCCTCCACTGGATTAGAAAAAGTTACACTGTGTACCTTTAGATAAAGTGGAGATGCTACTGACAACACTGACACTGGCTGTTGATTGTCAAAATAAGACACAACTATTGATATTGCAGTTCTTAAGTAAATAGTAATTAACTATTTTAATTTAAATTCTGTTTACGCATTTGCAGTAAACTTCATTCAAATGACTTCCCAAACAAAACAAGGGAAAGGTAAACAGTAATTAAAAATTATTGATTTATGAAAACACTGAGACGAGTTTTAATTATAATTTCCAGGTTTTAATTATCTACTACACTATCCAAAATCATTCAAATTGATTAACCTATTTGTTAGCCTTTAGTTCTTCTTTTTTGGGCATACTTGAGAGAGTGCTTGCTTATTTAATACCAAAATATTATTTACTTAACAATAGATATGCCCCAACTATCAACAAAAATATATATCTGACATATTACTGCAGTTTAATATTCCAACTTGTTTAAAATGATCGATTGTCTCTCTATTTAAACATAACTTCACTTTACAATGTCATTTTAATGCCTGTAGAACTGTACTTGGAGGCTGGAGCTGTCCATGGTGCTGAATGAAAAGTAAGACTAACCAACTGACTGAAATCAATTACTTTGGGTAAATATTGTCTTATTTTGAGCAATTGGACGCTTGGTGTTAACACTTTCACCTTTTTGTAATGAAATCAATGTTTTTGTAATGTGCAATAGTAAAACTGCCACTTGTAATAGGCTGTGATGAATGGGCCAATTCTGTGCTAGAAAAACAAAGCAGAAAAAGACGATAAAAACATTAAGAACTTTTTCAGAATCAACTCACGGGATTTAAGTTTGATACAAATTCAATAATCTTCTCTTTTGATTGCAGACATAATTGTTTAGTTGTATTATACACAAAATACTGAACCTAACAGTTGTAGTGTATAGTTTTACTCTACTTGCAGTGTTGTTTTTTATTTTATCTTTTATGCATTTTGTGTCTTAATTTTAAATGATTATTAATTAATTCTTCAAAGTGTATTTTCAGTTAAATTTAAACTCTATATTTAAATAATTATTGATCTTAGATTTTTGAGAGCATATTTTTATTGTACTTTGTGAGGCAAATAAAAGGTTTTCTTATCTTAAAATAATGATAATGCACTGGATTTGATATAGCGCCTTTCAAGACACTCAAAGTGCTTTACATTGCAATTTTCATTCACTCAGTGGGAGTGGTAAGCTTCTATTGTAGCCACAGCTGCCTTGGGGCAAACCGACAGAAGTGAGGCTGCCAATCTGCGCCATCGGCCCCTCTGACCATCACCAACACTCACTTAAACACCACTTTCATACTAGGCAATGTGGGTGAAGTGCCTTGCCTAAGAACACAATGACAATTCTTGCAGCTGGTGCCCCACTGTGGCACCTGATTTTCCCAGTGGCCTCCCATCCAAGTCCTAACCGGGCCCGGCCGCGCTGAGCGTCTGATGAGACCAGGTTTGGACGAGCTGGTTTGGGCACATTATCACATGGCATCATCAGAAATGTAATGCCCAAGTCAACACAACACTAATCAAATGCATAAATAAACAAGTGCTGTCACAATGTTTATTTGGCATATTACTTAATCTAAAACTAACAACTCCAAATGCCATTTTAAAATAAACGATCATTCTAGCGTAGCTTTCTAACCACCTCGATTTTTACGGCGTGACTGCTCAGATGTATTCAGTGATTAGCGCAGTGATTTCTTGGCATTTCTGTGCGGCTAAGTTTTATTGCTGCAATCAAATGTGAATTACACTAATAAAAAGATAATTAACTTTGATTTTAAAAGTGAAAAAAATAAACTAACGATGATCCGATCCGGCGTTTCGCATCAAGAATCGCTTCATATAAAATTTGTCTTAAGAAAAACACTAACTAAGCTAGAATCAAACAATGACTAAGAAAAAATGTCAAGAAACCAAGACTCGAGAAGAAACAGGGATAGCCTCTCCACAGATCTGACCTGAGACTTAACCTGCCTTCATGAATGGATATGCAGAACAGTAACATCTCACTAGAGACAAGTCGGTGACAGGTTACATATTGAACCTTAAGTGTCTTGCCCCGGAACACAACCACTACTGCTAAGGTCAAACTCGAACTGGCAACCTTTTCGAATCTTAAAAAATGCTTACACCATGACAACTGCTGCTCCAACTAACTAAACTAGAAAAAAAAAAAGCTAATGCTAAACCGAGCATGTCTTACTTAATATCAGGACTTCTTTTGTGTTAAGAAGAAGCCCAAATACCACTGTTTAAACTAGTAAGCTAACACCCGCATGTAAGTTGAAGTGTGCTAACTGCGGCTGGTCTCTCCAGTGGCCTAAGTAGATTTCATTAGACGCTAATGCTGGGAGGAGGGAGGCGGCCATGACAGATGCTGCTGACTCAGTCCTCCCATTATGATCTCCGTCTTCATTTCCTGTTTCACGGCTCATAGGGCTGATGTACGGGCATTAGGAGCTCAAGGTTATCCCTCTACTCAACACTTCGTTAACCTCCAGCGCACTTGACACATTTATAATAAGCGGGAGAGCACGCACACACACACACACACACACACACATACAGTACAAGGAGGGCCAAACCAAAATGGACACGCGGCTCTTAGTCACTCGACCTTTAGAGCAGAGCAAATAAACAGTGAGACAAGTCAACACATGGTGAGTAAGAGTGGTGTAAGCAGCAGTGATATCAGCTGCTTTTGTGTCATTACAGGTGTTTTTACTGTTGACTGAAACAGACCTGTGAGTAAGACATGGTCCAAGAAGCAGCCGCTGCGAGTTGTCCACTAAGGGTTGTATGACAAGATGATTCTAAGAAATTTTAAACCAGATGCCCGTCTTCTCGCAGCATTATATTTATTGTTCTTTGCCTACGTGTCGTATTATCTGTGTATTTGTTTTTGTTGCCTTTTGTGTGAAGCACTTTGGGCAGCGGAAGTTGTATTTAAATGTGCTATATGAATAAAATTTAACTGAATAAAACATGATTGCGCCTGGAAATAGAAATGAAGTGTCTTACCTGAGGACACAACTGTTGTATAAGGTTGGGCAAGGATGTTTTTTTTTTAAATAAATCATTACTTCATACGTGATTTGCAATAATCTGGTCAATCCATAAATTACAGTCACAGAATTCCCATTTTTTTGGATAATGTTTTTTTTTAGGATAATCACCATAACAAACCAATGTAATCTGGGTATACGCAATTGGGGAAAATCGTGGAAAAATGTGTAACTAGAAATATTAGTATGTAGGATAGCTGCAAATTAAAGTATAATGCTCCTTGTCTAGGCTTTTTTACCAGTAGAACTTGAGATGGAACATCAGAAAACAACTGTTACCACAATGTTTTTTGGCCGCTGTGCGAAAGCAAACAAACGAGCCATGGAACAACCCAAGAAACTGTTGGGTCAGAATACTTTTGAATAAATGCCAAAAAAAGTTTAGTAAAAGTTTAGCATTTAGCATCTTAAAATCTCCATTGGTTTAACTGAAAATTCTGATGATGTGTGACGACACTATGTTGAGCTCTATACCAACCTGTCGCGCTATTTCCAATGCTAACTACGCTAAAGTCACATCGATGAGCATGTAATTTATTTTGGCAAACGATATGACAGGTACAGTATATGGAGATGTTTTTAAATTAAGATTGAAAACAAGATGATTGTCACTGGTCTAAACTGCTAGAACAATGAACAGCTTTTGTTTGAAGACACTACAGAGTCCATAATAAACATCTAATCGCTCTGTTTATTACTGAATGTTGATGGATGTGCCCTTTTATTGTATTTTATGGATGTAACTGTTGTGTCCCTACTTGCACTGTTCTTTTTGATTGATTGATGTAAAGTAATGTGCATGTGGCTTCGACTCACCCTCCCCGCTGGTCTCTCCAGGCGGGTGGTAGAAGGACAGGCCCAGGGAGATGAGAGCAGCGATCTCCAGGATGATGAGCGTCACATCCTGAAGAGCCTCCCACACCAACTGCAGGAAGGTTTTTGGCTTCTTTGGAGGTATCAGGTTTTTCCCAAATATTTCTTTTCTCTTGTCCAGGTCTGGCAGGGCGCCCCCTAGGCCTGAAGGAGACAGAAGATAGGGACACAGGTAAGGGCCGGGAAATGACCGTGGAGATAATATGTTCCTCTTGAGTAAAATGAAGCTGTATTAGTTTATTTTTGCATCAATAATCCAACTTTAAGAATAATACAATTCATTATATGGAGAGTTTGAAAGTTCTCTTTTTTCTTCTTTTTAACCTTGGACCTTGTTTTTGTTATGCATGATGCAGTGTCAGTGAGGGAATAAACTGAGAACACATTTTACATGACCACACTGATATTTCATGTGTGGACCAGTGGGGCAGTTCAAATGTTGCTTACTTTAGAGTAAATTTTATACATGTTGTTGTCCTCTTTTGGGTTATTTATCACTTAATACCATTTAGTAGCAATAGGTGGTACTCCTCTTTCTCTCCCTCTCTCTCTCTCTCTCTCTCTCTCTCTCTATTCTGCTCCTACACGCCCCCCTCCCTCAATTGCTCTCTGGCCTCTCTCTTTTCGGCAACATTTCTCCCCAGTCCCTCCCTCTCTGTTGCTCTGCCTCTCTCCTCCCACTCTCACTCTCATCTCTTCTCTTTCCCCCTTCTCTTCTCTGCCTTGGCTGTCTCTCAAACATCTCTTTGTATTTATTTATTTCCTCTCCTCCTCCTCCTCCCCCTCTCTCTCTTTCCTGCGCCCTTCTCCACCTTCCTTCTACCTTCCGCTCGTCTACCCTACTCCACTCTCCCTCTCTTCTGTCTCTTTCCTAGTCCCTCCTCCCTCCCTCTCCTCCTACTCTCCCTGACTCCATCCATCTCCTTTCTCTCATTCTAACCACCCTTCTCTCTATTCTACTAATACACGCCCCCTCTCTCTCTTTCCTGCCCTCCTCTCCATGTTCCCTCTACCTTCCTCTCTTCTTCCCCCCCTCCCCTGTTCTCTATCGCTTTCCTAGTCCCTCCCTCTCTCTCTCTCCTCCTCTCCCTCACTCCCTCCATCACCTTTCTCTCTATTCTACTACTACACGAACCCTCTCTCTCTTTCCTGCCCCCGCCTCTGCCTTCCCTCTACCTTCCTCTCTTCTATCCCCCCCTCTCCTTCCTAGTTCCCCGTACCTTCTCTTCTTCCCTCCCGCCTTCTCTCTCTGTTTCCTAGTCCCCCCTCCCTCGCTTCTCCCCTCCCTCCCTCTCTCTTGTT
>KN486976.1:0-24197 GCA_000787095.1 Periophthalmodon schlosseri | reverse complement strand
GTAAGGAATAATAATAATTATTTAATAATTATTAAATATTATTATTATTACATTGGAAATTCCTCATCTTTTTATTACATAGTCGAACTCAAAATATAAACACTGAAAATATCTTGTAAAACTCAATGCATATGTTAATAGGTGGGAGGACAAAAAGGAAAATTTCTCTTGATAATATTTAGACAATAGAGCAGCCTAGTGGCAATCCATCAGGAATGCTCTTAATGCACCTGTAAATGAGATTTGTTGAGATTCAAAGTATCAAACATAATGTGAATGGACTAAAATGAACTACAAAAGTGGAAGTTTGTTTTATTTTTATTATAAATAGGCCCTTTCTGCATGCTTTTTGTAGAATGTTTACTAGTTATTCTCCAAAACAATAATTGCAATATTAATAATTTTGCAATATATAGCTCCATATAAGTAACTTGTTTGATTTATTAACATTTTTTTTATTGATATCAACATATAAATGTTTTAAAATGCATAATTATAAAAACAGCTTGGACAATTAAGGAACTGTCACTATGATCAGTATGTAGATTTAGATAGATATAAATACTTAAAGGTAATAGAACTGTACAATATATTTTATTTACCGTTCCATACTTTGTTTTTCGCTCACAGACATATGCTAACCCAAACCGCCGGCTGGAACTGCGTCTGCGCCCTCAGGACCCCTTCTGTCACTCTCTATGTGGGAACCGCCTGGACTCTAGTAACCTGCTGCTCCGAGTGCGGCGTAGAGTGAGGAAGAGCAACCCCACTGATGTGCAGATACAGACCGAGATACTGGGGATCATAGGGACTACATACAAGTTTCAAGGTTTGGCATGGATTGTACTGTATGTTTTGAGAGGAGAAGGGGCGAAGAGTTAAAATGAAACTCAAAGGCTACTTGTATACTACACAGTTCTCTGTGGACATACTAGTCCCATTACAAATAGTGTTGGTTGAAGTGCAGCAGTATGATAGGGGTAATGGAACTGGAATTAGAAAAATTAGAAAGTAAAATTTTTATTTTTACAAAGTCTAAATTCTCTCCAGAATATGTCTGAAGTCCAGTTCTATTCACCCTTGCATATCTTTACTATATCTTTAATATTTAAAGGTGCACATGCTGCCTCCATGGGTATGTTATTGCTTTACTTATGTGTTCCACAGTATAGTATATAGTATAGCATTAAACTATATCCATGTGACACCACTAGGCCAAGTTCCAGGCCAAGAGAAGAGACCCAGCTCACAGAAGGAATGTATGTTTGTTTTTTTTTTTATCACAGGCTCCTGAAAATGTGTTGTTTACATCCTTTTTTTTTCAGACAGTCATGAGCCCCTTCTTTGCACCTTTTCATTTGTTACATCAACAATGTCTACAAAAATGTTTTACACTGAGGATTTGACTCCATGTTGAGTTTTCTTTCTTTAGGAATGGCAGACTTCCAGTGCCTCGCTGTACACCCAGAGAATGGCAGTAAAATGTCCCTGTACGACAGGATCGTCCTGACACGGCCGGAGAGCCAGGACTTCTTTGAGCAGCCGCTGCCCTACTTCCTGCCCCCCGCCATCTTCTCTCGCCTGGACACGCCCATTGACTACTTCTATCGGCCCGACGTCACACACAAGATGTAAGTTGGTCCATGCATTTAGAAAAGCATCCTCTCTTTGCAAGACAGCACATTTAATGTGTTTTTGAACAATTTTATGTCATACCTTCAATTGATGGGCATGGGCCTATTAAACTGTATTGAAAATTCACAGTTTTTGAAACATATAACCACAGAATCTTCAAATCTTTGGGCCTGGGTCCACAAAGCTGCCATATAAATTGTATGGCCTATATCTAAATATTTTGTATTTTATTCATTTTTGCTGGCCAAGAAGGTATTCATCTTGCCAGTTTTTATTTTTCCTTTAATCGTCCTATAATTACATTGCCTGGTGAGGCACTCCCTCCTACTTATGATTGAGTTGCAAGGGGGTACATGTTAATCATGTGTAATTAGTAAAAGTGTGTACTCTGGCCTGACCAGGCAAGTAATTACAGCCAACCACAAACTGGAAAAAAAACAATTAAAGGAACTGTATGTAAGATTTTGCATTCCATAAACATGGTCATTCTGTGTCCCCAAATACGAGGTAAACATGTTCAAATCAAATATAGTTTTTACTGATAACAATTGTAATCCTGATTTATTCTTAATTACAAAAACATTGGACATGATGGCCAAGTTGATTGTTATAATTTGGTGTTTTGGTTCTCATGACGATTATCCAATCAAAAAGAAGAAAACCTCACATGAGTCTCTCATTTGGGTTTCCAGTTTCAGTGCTGAAATCCAGTTCATTTAAACCTAAAAGGACTCTCTCTCATCTGAATTCTTACTACCTAAACCCCAGCATCTGCAGCCAATTGTTAATCAGTGCCTCTGCTGCTCCAGTATATTTTGAATGAGAAAAAAAAAAGTTTACTTTACTCAACTCTAGCCGTAATTGTAAACTGTAGAATTGTTAGAATGTTGTGTGATGTCACTTAAGGCTAACCTATATATTTCTTTTATTGTAGTGGAGATGCAGGTCCTCATAAGAACTTCATCGGTCTGAATCGGGCCCGGCGCCCACACAACGCCATCTTTGTGACCTTCCTGGATCCAGTGCCAAACGAGTGCATGGAGATGGCCAAAGTCAACTGGCAGCGTGTGTGCGTGAAGGAGAGCGACCGCAAGGCTGAACAGCAGATTAGAGAGGTACCACGTCTGGGGCTAATAGCTGCTAATACCTAAATGGCTAATAGCAGATGCATAAGGTTTTTGTCACTTATAGACTGGCCCACAGTGAAAAGAGTGACCAAATCATTTACTTGAGCAAATAAAAAAAAAGCTATATTGAATTCTTATTTAACTATTGCTGTTCAAGGAAGTCCTAGTACCTTTTTTATTTTAAAGATGCATTGTATAACTTTTCTGGTGGAGGCAAGCAGGTGACGCCACCAGTTCAAGTTACATGTCAAATCTGTGAAGAGGCGAGCCCACTCACAGTAAGATTGCAGCATTTTCTAGGTATTTTAGTGATAAAATACATGTAATTAAGCAAATGCCCAATATATAAGTTTAATTCCATACAGTAGACCATTGCAGCTAAAGCAAATAATCTCCATGGAGATGTGCATGGAAAGGTCACCTGAAAAAGATATCAAAAACCAAACACAAGGCCACAATACTTTTAAAAGAATCCTAGGATGTTATCACATATCTTTTCACCTGGCTGATGTTACAAGCGTCCCTCTTATATGTCTGGCTTATATCGTGGTTATTGGAACAGGAACATCATGTTACGTAATATTTTCTGAATGTGTGTAATCTTATCTGGCGCCCTGCTGTTCCCTGTAGATGTTTGAGAGGCGACCCATCTGGTCCAGAAATGCTGTGAAGGCCAACATTGACATGCATCCAGAAAAGCTCAAACTGCTGCTGCCCCTAGTGGCCTATTATATGGTGAGTCCACAACAAATTCATATTCATAGTATTGACAAGTTGAAGAATGGAACTGGGGATACACATATAATCTATCTATTGTATCAATGAGACCAATCCACTGTCCAAGTCTATGAACTGGGTTGAATGATTTGGGAATATAATCTGATTTTTTCAGTTTGCTCTAGCTGCTATGAGTTAACCTTTAAAGACGCCCTATGCAATTTTTCTAATCTGCCACCTGCATGTTTTAAATTAAAAATGCTATTTTTGCAATAAAACACTTGTAATTAGATAAATGCAACCTAGATGAGTTTCAGCTGTACTGTGGAACATTTCAGGCAAAGCAACAACTTATTCTTGAAGACAAGCAGATGGTGGACTCCCCGTTAAAAAGTTACATAGTGCACCTTTTAAGTGATGGAATCATCTAAACATTTAATACAGTACATATGAAGACAGTTCTCTGCAGAAGTCATTATATAACTTTCCACCCTTTACAGTAGAGCTTGGAATGGAAACCAAAAACAGTCATTACCATGGAAATCTGCCATGTTTGTGGCAGTAATGCAAAATTCTCATAGAGATATATTAGCCAGAACAACGTTAAAAAGTAAAGAAAAGCATGGTGGAACAACCCAATTAACTGCAGGTAAATAAATCTATCACTCTATAGGGTCAGAAAATATTTGAATAAACGCTAAGTTATGTATTTAGCATATTAAAATCTCCATTGGTTTAATATTAGTCTAACTGAAAATTGTATGAGGTGTGACGTCAAAATCCTGAGGTCTATAGAATATCACATTTTAGTGTGAACTTAATCTTTCCTTTTCTTGAAAAAACTATCTTAATTTTTATCCCTATGTAAGAAGAGCCTGCAACCCATATAGTAATTTACTTTACAAAAACATGACCTTTTTAGGTCTCCACTGAAAGACAGCACAAACCTCTAGTTGAGACTCACTTTTCCAAAAGTCTGATTTGCCTGACTTGGAATACAACCATAAATAATTTTAATATTAAGATGTAACATATATAAAATAAGCTTTTTTGTCTGTAGGTGACAGGGCCGTGGCGGAGTCTGTGGGTGCGGCTCGGCTATGACCCCAGGAAGAGCACCGAGTCCAAACAATACCAGATACTGGACTTCAGGATCCGCTGCAGCACCAAGCACGGTATATTTCTCAAACTCATCTGTGCTAATTTAACTGATTTCAAGTTTTAGTCTGAACAGAAATGACAAAGTAATTCAAAGTGCTTTACAGAATAAGAAAAATCACTGTGCAGTCATATGCACAGCTAAACAAAACTGGTCTGAGCCTGAATTTAAACATGGTCAGAATTTTATTTTACCCTGGTTCATCGATCTTGGTTCTTGGATGTTTAGTGTATATAGTTTGAGTAGGCGCTTTTGGATTTAAAAAGCAACAATGCTGTCTTATTATAAACATAGTCAGTGTTGGGAAGTAACTGAATACATATACCAAAAATACATATTACTTTTTCATTTGGTGGTATTCAGAATACAAAATCAAAGGAAAACATTGTGGTAGTTGATCACACAATTTTGGCCTCAAACTGCACTGTTTTTGTAAAGAAGAGAGCAGAATGAGAGCATGTGCGATTTTTCTTCCTCTAATCAGTGATAAATAAAATAAAACAACAAATACAACAAACATTAAGTTGTTTTTTAATGCTATGTCATGTTTTTACACTATAATATAATGCAACTCGATGTGAAAGTATTCCAAGTACTCAGAATACAGACTCTGATTGGCCCACGTAACGGAATACATTACAAAATACATTTTAATTCAGGTATTTAGCATTCTTCAACTAAATACATTTTCAAAGTATTCTTCTCATTACTGAACAGAGTCATCACATTTTAGTTTTCATCAGCAAAAATATTACTTTGATAAATATATGAGTCGACTAAATTAACACTGCATAACATTAAGAATATCTAATAAAAGTGATATTGTTTTGTATGTAGAAAATAAAGATTTTTTTTTTCTTTTAAGGTTATTCTGTCGGCGATGTGTTGGTTAAACCCAAGAGGAGTTCACTCAGCTACACTCTGCCAAACACTTTCAACAAAACAGGTGCTGTAGTTCTTTTAGGAATATTTTTCTTTGTATAAACATGTTTATTATGTTATGCTAAATTTATATTTTTATTCAACCATGTATCATCATCAAAAACATACCTGAGTTATGTTTGTTTAATTTTTGTATTCATCACCAAAGGCCCACTGAGCTCTTTAAAGTGGGACTAAACACTTAAACACCTAAAACCCTCCCACAACCACATTTTAAAGTGGAACAAAACACTAAATCACCTTTTTTGTCACTAAACTGTGTATATGGTGCTTTTTTGGTAATTTTAGTGCAATCTAGGTAAATTTGCATCTTTATGTTAAAAAAAAATGGAATAATGGGTGTGTCCTGGCTCCAGTGGCCACTGCAATTTCAGGTACTTGGTGGCTTGGTGAGTTATGAATGGATACTTGTTAGACCAATCAGACGGTTCCTCATATGTCCAGATCCCTCCCCTCCTCCTCCCTCACTCTGTTCTTTAATTCACAGGTACTGCCCAGGTTAACGATTGTATTTGAAATGTGTTTTTGGTTGGAGTTTAGGTGTTTGGTCCCACTTTAAATAGAGCTGCTAACATGGGAAGTACCTGGAGGACTAAAGAGGAGAGGAGGGGCGGGGAGGGGTCTGGGGGTATATGAACATCTGATTGGCCTAACAGGTATCCACACTTCAAACTCCGCCCTGCAGCCAGGTGTTTCCGATTACACCTGGCTGTAATCAGGGCCGTCCTCTGTGATGTCACATAGTACTTGAAATTGCAGCGGCCACTCAGTTCTTGATCGTTTTAAACCACAAAGCTGCAAAATTACCTAGTTTGCACTAAAATTGCAAAAGAAGCACTAGGAGCAGAAAATAACACTATTAAAACATCATGTACACAGTTTAGTAGCAAAAAGCTGATTTAGTGTACAGTTCACTTTAAAACTAGCTAGCGTTATTGCCAGAGTAAATCCTGTGGCGTTTGGTGTACTGATGTTTGTCCTGTTCCCGTAGCTCCTCCGGCCGCCAGTGTGATGTCTCTGCCTGATCAGGAGGGCACCAGCCAGGAACCAAACCCCGCCACCTACAAACTTAAGGTCAGTTTGGACTCTACTCCATTTAACACAATTAAATATCTATAGATAAGGTTTATACACCATACAATATGATAGTGTGTCTAAAATCATTACAAAACAAAAAGAACAAGCAAATAATATATGAATATACTATGGAGTTTAAATGTCTGAAGATTTTGAATTGACACAATTCCCATTTGATCACATTATTAGAGTGGCAAGATTAATTGCTGTGGTTACGATTCTAAAATTTCAGATTTATTGGTACTAAAAACAAAGATGGATATTTCATACAGATTTTGATATATATCGCAATAGAAATAAAAAATAGAAAAAAAAGATGAACATAAGGTGCACTGATGGACCAGTCCTATACACATGACTCCTTCATCATCATATTTATAACCATTATGTAAATGTAAGTGTATATAATATAAGACTGCAAAAATAATAGTTTATTTAATGTTGCTGTGCAGTCTTTATTTTGCAGTCTATATTATTTCTGTGTTAGTATCAATTGGAACCTTCCAATTGTCTTTATACAACCATTTGAAAAATCTATAAATATGTTCTGAAATGGATGAGATTCTTGTATCAGTTTAACAGTTCAGATTCTGTCTCTCAAATATAAATGCTTTCATTGTGGTGAGTCAGTGTGGTCCAATACTCACTGCTTGTTCAGAATCAGATTGCTGTTCATTACCATTGTCAGTGAATATGTAATTTAGGCATGTATTGTCAAATAAGTGTCAAGAAAACAATTAACTGGACCTAAATACACAGTCAGTCCTGTGCTGTGGTTTCCTTTACACAGGAGTCTGCCTACATCTTCAGAGAAGGCATGGTCCCCCCTCACAGGCAGATGTTCTACCAGCTGTGTGACCTACACGTGGACAGGTAACTGTGGATATGCTCAACTGTACTGTACTTTTCTAATGGCATTTTGGCCGATTTTAACCTCCTCCAGGGTTTTGAAAATTGTGCATTTTTTTTACATTTAAAAACAGCAAAGCAGTAACTGCAGTCTGATTATTCTTTAGAAATGAGTTTCCGATATAAATGATCAAATATATGTTAATATTACAGACCTAGGCCTAAAATAAAAATGCTAAAGTAATCTTTAAAAAGTTTACTCATATAACTTAGTGTGAAACAGCTTCTGCTCCCTGTTATGTCTTAAACCTCAAGAGTCGGGCCCCTGACTGAATTTTTTTTTCCTTTTTGTCCACCATCTGATAAAAGAGAACTGGGTTACAGCTTTCCCTTCATGTTTCACATGCCCAGGAGCTTCACACTTATTTTCAGTCAAATCAACCATTCTGGAAAAAATACAGACCAGTATGTGCTAAATTACCCTAAAATTCACAAACATTTAATACATATTTAATAGGAATCCTGCCTAGACTTTTTTAAACCTCATTATAAGCCCCTAAAATCTGCGATATGCTTCAGCTTTGGCATGAGAATTGTCCAAACCCAACAAATACTCAATCTACTGTCTATCGGACGATCCCTCCAGACACCAGCTATATCTAATCTTATATTTACCATTTGAATTTGAGATTTGAAATCTTCTGTTCTTCTATGCAGAGCTTGTTCCCACTTATAATGAGAGTAGATCAGACAGAGGCCAAAACTACAGAGCCTCAGCTTCACAAAGAGCCCGGACATTCGTCTGTGCTCCAAAGGGTTGAATTGGGGGTCATTTTAGTCTGGCATTTCACAGGAACAAGGCAGGATTTCTAAAGGCTTAATTCATCTCGAGGGTCAGACAAAGTACCTGTGTCTGTTGTTTGGGTCTATGGGAATGTTTGCACCCAAATAAGATGTGACACGCTTAACAGTCCCACGTCCTCAGCCTGCAGTGACTAACCCCTGTGTATGTGTCAGTATCCAGAGGGTGGTGAACGCAAACAAAGGCTTGGAGAAGAAGTGTGATGAGCGTGACGGCTGGTGTGTGGTGGGGACCACGGACCAGCTGAGGGACATCATTTCTGAGTGCATCAAACAGGTGGTCCGCTCCAAGAAGAACAAGGCCTGTAAGAGACCACTCTCACAACACACTGGCATTATTGTACATATGATGAACAGGAAGGAAGCAATTACAACTATAAATCCATATATACACACACCATATGTCATTATGAAATATATTCCCATGAAGCACCACAAGAGATCGCAAACATTCATTGAGCCTCATTATTTCAAAACAATAAAAGATAACATGGTGATGTAAATATGTTGTTAGCAGTTATTACCCCATAGAAGTGTAATACCTGCTCTTTAACCTTTTATTCAATATTTTACAAATTGACAATTTGGTGCATTATAATTAAGAAAATAATGTGATTACTTGTGATTAATTATTATCTTTTTTTTTTTTAATTGATTCCCATAATTCCATAATTAATTTGCATTGTCTTGCTTGTCATCTAGTGCGGAAACAGCCAAAGAGACTACGCAGCAGCCTGAGCTCCAAACTGCCTCCGAAGTATGAAGAGGAGGACAGCGATGAGCAGGAGCAACGCCCTGATGAAGAGCCTGATGAAGGTACAGATGAAGATGCCGAGGACGAGCCTAGTGGAGCCCTGGATGAGACCAAAGAGGAAGAAGAGGAGGAGGAGGAGTTCCAGCTGTCAGAAGGCAGTGAGAATGAGATGGAGACAGAGATGCAGGAGTTCATGTAACACACAGACTCTTCAGAAGACACACATAAACATTTATTCATAACCAGTTTGGATGTAATAAACACTTTGGTAAAATAATAATCCATGTTTAGTCCCATTTCTTATATATATCTAAGATAATAAGGGTGTTTCATGCAATGTCAACTCTTTTGCGTAAGTAAGTTACTTCTAATGTGGAATTCTTTTACATAAAATAGGATCTTTTAAGTAATGTATTTTGTTCAGATTTAAACGGGTTTCAACTGTCTATACATCAGTAGGAGTGGACCCTATGATATTTGGACACTTCAACACTATGAAATGCCAGTAGTGTTGACCTAACCAGCAACCAGCAAATCATTTTATTCAACAAAATCTTCATACATTTTTGCACTGTTGGAAAGACTACTGAGTACTACTTGAGTTCTCAAGTGTAAAAGTACAGTTACATGGCTAAAAATGTGCTCAATTACGAGTACAAATACTTTTGCCAAATTAGTAGTAAAAGTTCTACTCAAAGTACTAGTATTTTAGATCAGTCTTTCGAATGAAGTTGTTTTAAACTGCAACCTGCATATTCTCTGAGCTCTGACCAATCAGAGCGCTCTTATGTTTGTTTAGAAAGGAGCAGATACAGCAGTGAGACAACAGTTAAATTTAACAGAGTAACAAAGTACAAGTGCATGCTTAAAGGAGCTGTATGTAGCCTGCGCTCTAACAGTTTTAAAAACTGTATTACAATCACAAGTGAACCTGTGTTGCCCAGAGCCTTAACCTGCAGATAGAGGACACATACAAGATTTACTCATTCTCAGTTTATGGACAGGCCTCATGTGAAAGCTCAGAACCTCCAGAATTCACTCACTGAGCTGCAGAGGCTGCACTAGCACTGATTAATGATAATGATGATGATTAATGGCTGCAGGTGCTGGGGTTTAGGTAGTGACCATACAGATCAGAGAGATTCCTTTTAGGTTTAAACCAACTGGATTTATGCATTGAAACTGTCAAGCCAAGTGAGAGACTCATGTGAGGCTCATTCTGCTTTCTGATTGGATAATCGTCTTGAGAAGCAAAACCCCAAATTATTACATAAACAACTTGGCCTTCATGTCCAATGTTTTTGTAGTTAAGAATAAATCAGCATTACAGTTGTTATCAGTAAAAGCTATATTTGATTTGAACATGTTTACCTCGTATCTGGGGACACAGATCCTAAATATGTTTTTACATACAGTTCCTTTCCAAATTTACACAAAAAAGTACAATTACCTAAAGAAATCCACTAATTGACAGTAACATGAGTATTTGGAATTATATACTGTTCACGCCTGAATGTTCTGACCAGCGACCTTGGACCCCTCCAGCTTAAAAACAATAGCCTTTCTAATTATTTTATTGGCTGGCCCTCATTAAAGGTGTTATCAGACCAAGTGGCAGAGAGAACGGAAAAGCCAAAGATGAAAGCATGTTGCGATTGACCACAGCAGTGAGAGCCCGAGCCCTGTGCTACAGCTGTGTACACTGGTCCAGCAGGCTGATAGTACAGGGCCGTGTGAGGACAAGCAAAGACATAGGGCTGCATAAGTCAAAAATGATCTGTCTTCATCTCCATTTACTCAATGCATTACCATAGGATCATAAACAAACCGGGTCACTCCTGGGGGCAGTTTGACGGGACTGTTCCACTCTGAAGGAGCACATTTAGACAGTCATCTTTATCACAGCAGCACATCAATGGAATTCTATCCCACTACTATTAGAGAAGCAACAATTTAATTCAAGTTTATTTCTATAGCACATTTAAAAACAACTTAAGCTGCCCAAAATGCTTCACATAAAAGTCAACAAAAAACAAATATACAGATCATACGATACATAGGCAAAGAACTATAAAACACCAAGATATCCTGTCTAGTAAGTATTAAATGCCAGGGAGAAGAGGTGGGTTTTCAGTCTAGTCTTAAATTGCGTTAAAGACTGAGAGGATCTGACTCTTACAATATGTTTAAAACCCGTTTAAAGAAATTGTGCCCTTGAGAACCAGCAGAGCTCACGTTGTTTTGTGATGTCTTGTCTATGAGCTCTTCACATTCTGTCCAGACTAAACTGACTGAGGGGGCATCCAAGTTTCAAAGTTCAAATACAATACTCCTAAGTCTCATTATATTACCTGCCTAAAATGAGGGTGCAAACACTTTAAAATGTGGTTGGAACGCATCCTTTTGCACATCTATAGACCCGGGCCTGTGTCGTGGTCTTTGTCTAAGCTGTGTTCTGAATGGATGTGAACACGTTTGTTGCATGTGTTTTAATGGCTGTGTATGTGAATAGTAGTAAATACATTGTTTTAACCTGTCTTTTTTAGGGTGACAGTGTAACATCTGTGCATTGGCTAAATTTGGTGCATTTGCTGAAATGTTCATCAGTGTCCACTGTCCCTGTCAAATAAATAGATACATACATACATAGATACATAGATACATACATAAATCGAAAATTTGGGCACAATTAGCAAATCATAAAGTTTGCAAATTTTGAAGTACCAAAATTTCCTCCACAACATCAAAATGATCTTGTTTTAATCTGTATAAAACTGGTAACTGTGTAGTTTAGATCTTTACAAATACTAAATACTAAAAGTGATTCTTGTATTAGTTTGTCAGTTCATACATGTATTTTAGTCTTTTTGCCGGTTCTACTGGACGTGTTCAAAACAAAATCATATTATTAAAACATAAATCGTAATTGTAACTGCAATAGCAATGCTTGTCAGAAAAAAATTGCAATTAGATATTTTTTCCAAATCGTGCAGCTCTAGCATTTACCACCAGTGAAAGATTTCATCCATTTTTTTCTTTATGTTTACTATTTTCTATTGTAAATACATACTGAAGACATCAAATATATGAAGCACGATGAATGGAATTATGTAGCAAATAAAACTAAAGTTAGCAAAGGGTAAGAACTATATGGAGGAAGTAGTTATTTCACCCTTTTTGTTTTACTACATTCCATATGTGTTCATTCATAGTTTCAAAAACAGAATCTCCCATGGCCATGTAAGCTCCTGCCCTCCATTTAAAATTATGACATCATTAAATTCTCTCTAGAACATGAATGCAACCTATTCTAAACAGTGCATAACATCAACATAACATCTCTCCTGACTGACAGGGGAGCATGTTATTGAGTGGTTACACATTAGCCCAGTGAGAAGAGTCTCCCCTGAGCCTCTGATGCTGTTGTGGGGGAGGAGTTTGTCAGTATATGGGATATAAAGGGCCAATAGGACTTCGCTCTGGTCGTTACAGTGTGGACACGATGGCGCTCCTTGGGATTTGTGTTGCTGTGGCCGTGTTTTTGGAGGCCGTCTCTGCTGCCTCGGTAAGTCATTTGGATTGGTTTTATTTTAATGTACAAATTGGATAGATTTTTAAATAAATAACTAGATTAATTTCTTTCATCAAGACAAAGCATGTTTTGATTTATTTATTTTTTTTCAAAAGAAGAGTTATAGATCTTGTAGAGTCTTCTGTCTTCTGATATTATTCAGTTATCCTAGTGTCAACTCCATCAGACACACAAACACTCTTTTGATCTATTACAATCCAACTAAAATTTTATTTGTAATCTATGTAATAAGAGTTATTTACTGTTGTGTCCAGTTGAAGTAGCCTATAGCTGAAAACAGCCTAAATTGTAATTTTACATTTTTATGAATATTTGAAAAATATCTCAATTTATATTTTAATGTTATAAAATACATTTCTGTAAATAATTAACGCAAATTAGGCTGTAGATGTTTATATCCTACAACAAAAACACATAGACTGAACGGAAATAGTTAAGTTTCTTTCAAAAATATCAAAAACATTAAATGCCTGGATCTGACAGTTTGTGAAAAACTGATAGATTTAACAAAAATGAAGTGAAAAAACAAACAAATATGTATTTATTGAGATGAAAATAGATGCAGCTTGTTTTACACTGACCATACTTGACAACACTGACTATTTATTTCCAATCACAAAACTAATGGGGCTGTAGCAGGGGCATCATAAAACTGACAATAGCCTACATTTCATAAAGTAAAAAAATAATGATCTGTTGCATCATAGGTCTATTTTTTGTATTGAGAAAACTGAATTAAACGTTTAATTCTTAAAGAAGTTGGCGAGTCTGTCAATGTGCCAGCCTAAAATGTCAACTCCGTCACACATTCAACTTGACATTAAAATCTGTTATTTATACATCGTGTTTTTAAGTAGACTATATTATATGCAGCTCAAACTGTGAAATGGAAATTTAAACCATTTGTAAGGTCACAACTAAGAGCAGCACATGTAGAGAAGCCAGGTGCAAAATTATGAAGTCGTGCGAACTGGAAAATGTTCTGAATGAATGAGAATCAGTTGATGTACACAGAGAAACTGAACTTTTACTGTAGCTAATGCTGCCAACAATGCCGAGTCTCAGGGCTGGACTGGGAGAAGAAATCGGCCCTGGATTTTTTGGTCTGGACCGGCTCCCCGACCGCGGCGATTCAGGAAAAAACAAACTAAAAAATATGACTTTTTTTTTTTTTTTTTTGTTATGTCAGTTGATATTATAGGCTAAGCTTACTAATGCAATGTGTGTGTATAATTTGATTATAACTGGGGTAGTTTGATCCAAAACACATTTTTAGATTGTCTTAATAATATTATGGTATTGTTGCTGGCCTGTTTTTATTGACCTGTATTTGTTACACAGACCCTAATACATTGGATATTTTTAATAAACCAGTGTTATTAATTGTAATTAAATATTGTAGTTTTTTTTTTTTTTTAATTATGATGATTGGTAGAAATGAAATCAATTACTATATAAAATAAGTGCTTGTTGTGCACGCCCTTGGATGCTCAAAGCGCAGAGTCACAGTCAGTGGACATCAGTGGCCTGAAGTGGCCCCTAAACTCCACAGGCTTCACGCACTTGTGTCACGCACTTGTTGTTTTGCTAATTTGCAGAAATTACGTAAGAAAAACGCTGCGCACATCGGTAAATGCATTGATCGCGCCGCATGAAAATGAGCGTCTGTTTTCAATGGTCTAAGAATAACCAGAACAACACGAACATGTGGTCTGTCGATGTACAGGTCTGACAGTGACTGGCCCAAAACGTGCCTCGGCCCACCGGGAAAACTCCCGATGCTCCAGATGCCCGGCCCTGCCCTGCCGAGTCTACACAGAGAAGTTGATACGGACTCTGAAGCGGGAGAAGAGCATGACACAGAAGTGCCCATAGCGCCCATGGAAGGAGAAGGTGATTGCGACCCGTCCTCCCGTCCACTGTGAGAACCTCTCGGTCTCTGCTGTCAGGACTTGAGGATGAGAGACAGACGTGTGAAAGCCCAGTTTGATGGACAGGACAACTGCTGGAACGCACGCTTTTTAGCCTTTCAAACAAGCTATTAAGCTATTTTTAATGTGAATTAGCAGATAGTCGAAATAGAAGACTGCACTTTAACTTCACATCACTTTTAATGAACCAAACTGGAACTGTCTATCCTCCTGCAGAAAATGAAGGCTACACCTGTCTTTCCAACGTGCACTGTGCTTTAAAAAAAGTTTTGCATATTCATTATTTGGTCCCAAAATCTGCGCTGCATTTTAAGCGTCTATAGATTATAAAATCTGTGTGTAAATAACCAACATGTGCATTTTTCTTTTGGTGAAAACAGGCATTGTGTTATATATGAAACCTGTTCCATTTTCACTTAATTTCATTTAACTTCCGAATCTGACTTTTATTTTGAAGAACTACTTCCTGTGCAGAACTTCAGCGCGTGAGTGTAACGTGGAAAAGACGCTAAAGGCAAAGCATGAAATTAACATGTTTTTTTGTTTATTGTAATATTTTGCGTACCCAAAGTTAATGTATGTCAATGTTAGCTAATGTTAATTTTATTTTGTCCTGAGAACAGGTTAATTAATGTGTAATTATCAATTTGTAGGGTGTATCAACCACGATACACACGATAGTTTAAGTAAATGGACTGACGGAGTTGACATTTTCAACATTGAAATCTTAATTAAGTGAAATCATATAAATCAGATTGTGTGTGGCAGTGCTTCATTCAGCACAGCCAGGGTCATACAAATCATTTCTATGAGCCCGGCTAACAAATAAGTCTTTGAGAGGTTTAGATAATAATATTACTGACTGATTTAATTAGGTTTTTGTAAATGTCTGACGGAGTTGACAGAAAAAATTGGACTATGTGACTATTTTGCATGTGCGCGTGCACTGAGCTGCGTGTGCACGCAGGTGCGCGTGGAGGGTTTGTCACTCACTTGGCTGTGCCAAGAAATCCTGCAGGCGCCCCTAGGAACCATCACCAGACCATGTTAAAGATCTGTTCTGTGCAGAGGCAGCCCCACATACCTAGAAGGCAAAAAAAAAACACCTGTAATTGACTCATAGATTATTTCAATGCCATACTGTGGAACATCTCAGGCAAAACAATTACATCTTCATAGACAAGTAGGTGGCAGAACCCACATCGAAATGTTACATAGTGCACCTTTCAAATCTGAGACATATAGTGTAGGTTGTAATGAGCTGTTTTCCCTGTGCAGCTGGGAGTGGTGTACACGGAGGGGGGCATGGTGGAGGGGGAGAACATCCGTCTGGGCTTCCGCAGACACATGGACGTGTTTAAGGGCATTCCCTTTGGTGACATCCCCGGGCGTTTTGAGAAGCCCAAACCCCACCCAGGCTGGGACGGTGGGTACACACTTAAACACCTTTTATCACATGAACATGCAAAGTTATTGGCCTTACAAATGTTAACCAGGTTAAATACAATAGAAGTGAGTGTCTTGTGTATGAGGATAAGTGTCATTTTGTGTTTCATCATCTTGATCCAGATTTTACATCCATTACAACATGCCAATACTTAATTCTACCAGCAACAAAACTCTATATTCTGTTTGCCTATCAAGTGTATGATTTTCAAAATAACTCACATTTTTAATGACATTTAAATATCATTGCATGTTTAGCACAATCAGATTGTGTCTGTTTCCTCAGGTGTGTTGAAAGCCAAAGAGTACAAGCCGCGTTGCCTTCAGGTGAACCTGATCATGACTGACACTAGAGGCTCTGAGGACTGCCTCTACCTCAACATCTGGGTCCCTCACGGTGAAGCAGGTAAACAGCAACAAAACTACATGTAGTACTGTGGTCTTTCTGTGCAAATGTTTCTCCCTGTGTCTCACTGGTTTGACCCAGGTGGTAAAAAAGTATGTTTTAGTAAGTAGCAGTAACCTTACTTCATCCATCATCCTTGAATCTCTCGTCTACCTTTTGTGATGTAATTAAGGTTGTGATTCACTGACAAAATATTAACATATTCTATATCTGAACATAGACTACACTAGACCCTCAATATAAAGTCATAAAACTTAAAAACTACCATTTTGTGTTTCAGTTTCCACCAACCTGCCCGTGATGGTGTGGATCTACGGAGGGGCCTTCCTGGTGGGGGGCTCCATGGGGGCTAACTTCCTGGACAACTACCTGTACAGCGGACAGGAGATCGCAGACAGGGGGAATGTCATCGTGGTTACGCTGGGATATCGTGTGGGAACCATGGGCTTCCTGAGCACTGGAGACTCTGATCTGCCTGGTTAGAGTTTTTGAAATTTCTTTTCCTTCTTTGCTCATTAATATAATTTACAGAACAACAGAGTCTCTGCACTATGCTCAAGCAACTGTTTGGCTTTTAAGTTCAAATGTTTTCTTAAAAACATACCTAAAGTTTGGTTCCAACTTAGTGACGTGTTTAGGTGCTTCTCAGTTTAAATTTGAACTACATTCTCAGTACCATCACAGATGGTCATAAATCAGGACCAAATTACTTCGAACTAAGTAATTACTTCTCCATACAGACATACAATGCAAAAGCAGTGGCTCACTTTGGAATGGATCGGTATGGTCCATAAGTGTGTCCACTGTCTAAAGTGAACCGTGCCAGATCCTGAAAGGTACTAGGTTCCAGATGGGGCCGGCTCGGTATGGTACGGCTCCAGGCGTGGTTAAAATTACTACACAAATGATTGGACAAGAGAGAATTCAGACTCATGCAAAACAAGATGGCAAAAAGCAGATATAACCATAAAATAATAATTTCTCCAAACACTGACTTGGAAAAACAACTTGGCCGGAGGGAGCTGCTTCAGACAGACCTGCTCCAAGGCGACCCTAAGCCAACCGCGCCAATGGATATGAGGCTATAGTATGCAGTTTCCCCTAGGTTTACTGGTGTGGCAGTGCTCGTGCATGAGAACAATAAAACCTTATTAAAATTGGATCATCTCAAATAAGCAAAGATTTTAATAATGTAAATATACAGTGAAATAAAGTGTTAACTGAGTAACTATGTCTGTGGGGTTACAACAAAAAAAGAGCAAGAAATGAAACAAATCTCACGTAGATGTGTGTATATGCATATATGTACAATGAGTTTGTATCTATATATTATGCGTTTTGAGTATATGTTTTTTGCCTGTGTGCGTATGTGGACATGTACATACACAAAAAAGAGGAGAAAAATATAGAACTGTATATTGTATAGATTTATAATTAATTGTCGATTATCTTAAATGTATTTCATATTGTTTAAAACCTTTAAATGGCTGTAAAACGAAAAACATTTTGAGAAGTTTGGGCATTTTAATTAAATTAGCTCATAGTTTGGTTAATTTCACATTAAGGCTTTAATCATTTGCAGTCTTGAATTCTGAAGTTATGACCTAATTAAATTATTTATGGTGTACTTCTGAATAAAACCATTAGCAGACAAAATCAGCACAACAGCCACAGGGGCAACCCTCACTTTTCATCCTCTCACTGCTGATCTGTGAAACAAATGATGCTAGCAGACTTATTTAAACTAGTAGGTTTGCCTTTGTTGTTTTCATTTACAACGTGCCAGTACACATTAACATGCAATTTATTTTAAAATACAAAGGCTAGTATAACTTACTCTTGAGCTGGGACAGTCTCTGCATCTGTCCCCTGTCGTGTTGCTGGAGAAGCAGCACTAGTACCGCTGTCTGCGGCTGGCGGGGCGGGGAAACATTGGTATGGAACACTAAAGTTGAACGACATTCAGACAGTGGGGTAAGGTGTTTGTGATCTTCAGGAAACTATGGGCTGTGGGACCAGCAGGCTGCCATCGCCTGGGTGCACAGGAACATCCGCTCATTCGGAGGAGACCCCAACAACATCACCCTCTTTGGAGAGTCTGCAGGGGGCGCTAGTGTCAGCTTCCAGGTCTGATCCATCTTTTATTATTACTATCGGTTTATTTTAGAGGTGCTCTGGTCAGGATTTTTAAGGCCGATCACCAACACCGATCCTCTGAATTTTTGATTAATGCCTATCACATTGACTTTGATATAGCTGATTTTTTTAAAATAAACAATAGGCTTGTGATAATATAAATTTTTTCCCTTATTTTATTGTTTTATTAAAATTTTTGCATTACTTTTGAAAATTTACTCAACACTAGAATACTACTGACAGCAGTTGTCCCTAGTCTTTGTTGAACATTTGTTTTTGTGGCAGACCCTGACTCCTCACAACAAAGGCCTGATTCGCAGAGCCATCTCTCAGAGCGGAGTGGCCCTGTGTCCTTGGGGTGTCATCAAGAACCCACGCAGAATCGCTGAAGAGGTGAGAGCACGCTGCAGCCAATATCCTATTCCTACTGTGCCACCAAACAGTTATTCTGTGTAATCCGTGCCATTTGTGTAATCCATAATATTGTTTAGAATGTTCTTTGTTATATTCAAGCCTTTTAAACCAATTTAAATTAAGCTTTTAATATAGTTAATGATCACAAGTTTGTGCTTTTACGCCTGTCCCTAAAGAGGATTATTCGTCTTTAGCTAGATGGAACATGTCTAATGGTTGTTTTCTTATTGTTCTAAATGTAATCTCATTGTTTCAAAAGGTTTCAGTCATAAAAGTAATTTATTTTATTAAATATTCATCATTTTATACCCGTACCTAAGTTTTTTATCATTTCTGTTCTATCCTTCAAATCAGATACATTACAGTAGCACCATCAACAAGAAGAAAACCCATAGGTTTCTCTTCTATCTTTGATCCTTTTTAAAGGTTTTTGGGAAATTTGGAGGGGAGGTATTTTTGTGACGTCATTCCTGTTACCAATTTTTAATGCATAAATAAAAATATTTTGTTGTCCAAACAACATTAAGCAATATCTACAAGTAATTTCCTGTCAGTATTTACAGCCTGTGGCTCTGTACTCACTAGCATGAACTAGCAATTCACAAAATTGTTTAAAAATGTCATTCCTGTTACTGTCATTCCTATCACAAAACTGCTGATTTTGAAAAGGACAGTCCCACTCAAAAAATAAAGAAGCAAGCTTGAGGTGGGCCTAAGCATTTAAAAACAAAATCTAATTCCAAACATGTTATTTTAAAATTTTTCACAATTGAAAAGGCTCCAGTTTCTTGTAAGATAAATATTGCGGTTTACACTGAACAAAATGCAAAGTAATGGTCTACATAATTTATAGTTTAATACCCTAAGCACAATATGTCTTCTTTAAAGAAACCATATGTAAGATTTTGATCTTAAATTCCTTAAACATGATCTAACTGTGTCCACAGATACAGGGCAAACATGTTCAAATCAAATATATCTTTTACTGATAATAATAAGTATAATGCTGATTTACTCTTAATTACAAAAACTTTGGACATGATGGCCATGTAGTTTATTTAATAATTTGATGTGGTCTGTCCATAAACTGAGAATGAGAAAAACTTGTATGTGCCCTCTATCTGCAGCTTAATGTTCATAGTAATACTTTTTTAAAACTAAGTGCAGGCTTGTTCTTGTGAAAGTCCCGTTGTATTTTTTCTTTCCAAATCATTAGTCTCTGTGTGTGCATGTCAGGTGGCTCTGAAGGTGAACTGTCCCACTGACAATAGGATGGCGGCCTGTCTCAAGATGACTGACCCTGTGCTCCTCACCATGGCCGGGACCCTCAGCATAGAAAGCTCTCCTTCCCGTAATTCATATTTGTTATATTTTTGGGATTATTTTTTCACAAATCCTTTCTTAATTAATGTTTTGTTTTTGTTTATTCTTCTTTTGTTCTCCATTTAAAACAGTATAAAGATGTCTACTATCATGCATTAGGTTTCTAACTTTGCTCCATTTCTTTGTCCCCACCTCCCTGTGTTACCAACAGGTAGAACTCAAACATGCATGGATGCCATCTAAAACCTCTGCAGGCATGTTTTGATGAGGGAACAACATTATAACATTAAAAATTGATTGTGTTCACCACTACCACATGGCACATTAGCGTAGCTTTCATGGAGGATAAGGACCTCATTTCTTTACTTTCCCATTGTTAATTCCCTTTGCTGACAGCAGAGGGCTCTCTAACACCTAAATATCTAATTGGAAATGGGGATGCAGTTTAAGTGTGTTTTTTAAATGTATTATTTTAATTTCAAGTTGACCAACATCGTGTTTAGAAGGGAATTAAAGTCAAAGGAATACATAATATGTGTTCTGTGTGTGTTCTGTAATATGTGTAAAATGTGTAATAAATGTGTAATATTTTTGACAAATAGTTCACCCCTAATCCAAAGTGTGTCACATATAGATCCTCTGGTGGATAACCTGATTCTGTCTGCGGTGGTGGATGGGGACTTCCTGCCGGACCACCCCTCAAATCTGTTCCATAATGCGGCTGAGATTGACTACATCGCCGGGGTCAACGACATGGACGGACATCTGTTCACTGCCATGGACATCCCCTCGATCAACTCCATGCTGGTGGACACGTCCATGTGAGTTAGATATTGACTGTTCATAGGTTTCAGTTAGGGCTGCACAGTATTAGAAAAGATTGCGACATGTGAAATGGCTGCATATCCAGTTTATTTTTGTATAGCCTAAAATCGTAACAGCGCTCGCCTCTCAGGGCTTCACAAAATTGTTGATTTAACCAACAAAAAGTTAGAAAATCAAACAATGAAACGTGTCATTGTTCAATAACAGACAAGCAGATTAACCAGCAGTCACAGGAAACAAGCAAATGGATAACTGTTCCAGAGCGCCCCCTGTCCTTAAACTCTTCTTCTTGCTAGGGTAAGGAGGGTACTGCAGTATTGATATTATTGTGATATTTGAATATACACACATTAATTTGAGTTTACATGTGCATGTCTTAATTTGTACATCAGACTCTTCCAAAATAACAACTTAACATAGACAAAACCAAGATTAAATTAAGGTTTTTTTATGGGGTTAGGAAGGAAAATAAACAAAATCAGCCTTTTCATTTAAGAACACACATTCTCATTAAAAAACAGAAATGTTTTCCATATGGAGCACCTTAGTATAATATACTTATTAATATACTTATTGTTGTATCTGCCAATATATCAGTACTAGTTTCAGCTTCCTTTTCATAGGTGACGAAAATATTGTTCACACCATTATACTTAATATTTTACTAAAAATCTTGCCTAGTTCTTTTTTATTTATTTATTTTTTTTATTTTATATTTTATATGTACTTTTTATAACTTCCTGGTTGGACACGGGCAGCAGATATGACATGTAGAGGTAATTCCATAGCTGTTACCTAGCAACCATAATGTTAACAATGGTTAAAGCTTGTTTCAATTGCACAATAGATATGATTTCACTAATAGAAATAAATAACAATTTGTTAAATGAAGGTTTAAATTGCCAGAAAAATGTCTTTCTTGTGAGTAAATTGTCCCTGAATTTTGGATGTATTTTACAGTGTTGATGACTTAAGCAGAGGAATTCTGTTTTAGAACTCACTAACACTTCCTGTACATTTGTACTTTTCTTTTCACCTTTTTTTTCCACAAACTGCCACTTGACTGATGTAAAACAATGATAAATATTTATCCCACCAAACCAAATACTAATTAGAAAAACATTAACCTGTCATATGCAGGGTGCACACGGAAAGCTCCTAAAGCGTGGTGCGTTTGTCCAGTGTGAGTGCAAACGATTCATGCCCAGACACCTCATGTTTCAGTATTTGTTAGGGTTAGGGTTAGGGTTAAAGTGGGCTGGAGAAAGTGGGCCGAAGCTCCACTGAATCCACGTTTGCCTTCAGAAAGGACTGTGGACAGTGACATTTTTCATCCTCCCGCCTCCTGTTGCCCTCGCAGCTCCAGACCAATCCATAAACTCATGGAAGAGCGCATATCACCGTAGTCTCAGATCTGCCTCAGGATATTAGAGATTTTTCTCCGCTACAGCATTAGCACAGCACCCAACAAGTAACAAACAGTGCTCCATGATGACGTTTCTGCACCGGGGACATGATGGAGAACGGGGGATCATACGCCCATATATAATCTAACAAATGATTCAGCAATATCATATGTGTTAATATGACATATACCTTTTTACACCACAACCACGTTTTTTGTACGTTTTCATGCAAAGTCGTTACATTTTATTATTATAACTTTATTTATAAGTATCTCTGAGATGCACTGAGACAAGGGAGCTTCCTGACACAACATACAAAATCAAATCATAATTCAAAGTCATAATGTCATGATAAACAAATTACACACAATAAACAAGTATATGCCTTCCTCTTGTTTTATTTTGTGCTGATCATCCCTGTCTGCTGCAGTGACGACCTGAAGATACTGCTGGGCTCATACACCAGAGAGAAAGGTAAGGCTGGAATGGAGAACGCCTTCGCCACCTACTCTGCCAACTGGGGGACCAACCCGGATCGCGAGACCGTCAAGAAGACCGCCGTGGCCATCGGGACAGACTACATCTTCCTGGTGCCCACTCAGGCTGCTCTGTACCTCCATGCCACACATGCCACGTGAGAACCATTTTACGTCTTATAAAAGTAAGGCTTAAGCCAGGGAATATCCATCCAGGTAGGGAGGGACAAGGGCGGGTGGAGATGCAAGCCAGCTAACAGTAAGAACGCAGTAAAAACATAAAAAAATTATCTATTTTTTTGGATAAAAAGTTACATACTGTGACTTTAAATAACTTAACAACAAAAATGTGTACCGGTAATTGAAAATACACTCAAATGACATTTACTTGACTAACTTAAATGACTAAAATAAATTGTACTTTTCAGAGTAGTTTTTATACACCATACTTCTACTTGAGTAATATTTGACAGTGTAACAGTACTGTCAAATCATTACCCTTCCCTCTGTTAGTAAATCTTTTTTATTTTTACTTGCGTCATTTCTTGGAACACTGCTATACTTCTAGTTAAGTTATGTTATTTTGAAGCAGTACAATGCTAATCTTTATAGACAGTAATCAATATATTTGTTCTGCCCCTCTCCAGCACTGGCCGCACATACTCGTACGTGTTATCTGAGCCGAGCCGCATGGGGGGCCTGGTCACGCCCTACCCCGACTGGATAGGGGCAGACCACGCAGACGACCTGCAGTACGTGTTTGGGAAGCCCTTCACCACTCCTCTGGGGTATTGGCCCAGGCACAGGGACCTGTCCAGATACATGATCGCATACTGGACCAACTTCGCCAAAACTGGGTATGAACTCATATTACATAAAAGGCGCACTGTGGGACTTTTTTGGTGGAGAGTACGGCACCTGCTTGTCGTCATAGAGCTATTATAGCTTTGCCTAAAAGGTCCCACAAGTATGGCTTTAAACTTATTTATCTCCATGGAGACAAACAGGTGATGCCACACTAAGCCAATTTACAGGTCAGATTTGGCGAGAGCATAGACTGTATAGATCAGGGGTCGGCAACCTCCGAAGGCGCCTGCGGCTGTTTCATCCTTATACTGCGG
>KN486975.1:12642-32290 GCA_000787095.1 Periophthalmodon schlosseri | reverse complement strand
GTAGTAGTAGTAGCAGCAGTCGTAGCATTAGTAATCACAGTAGCAGTAGTAGCCGTAGTACCAGCCGCAGTAGTAGCTGCAGCTGGTGTAGTAATATTTGTGTAATTTGAGTTCACTTTTAAATGACTGTTGTTTCTGAATGAAACATATTGTGTTTGTTCCACTTGTGACAGACACAGCTGAGTTTTTGCCACGGCTCTGCACTTCACATGTTTGGTTTTAGAGCATGTTGTTTGCTTATGCTAATGCTAGCGGTTGGAATAGCGCTGGGTACACAGTGGAGTAAATATGGAAATCATGCTTCTTTGGGTTTGTCGGCCATGTTGACAGGTCCTAATCTGCTGCCAAAACCCTCGCGGGGCTGCACGAGGTCATTTGTTTTTCCCCTTGTCCAAATTAGAGCAGACTCTCCTTCATTAAAAAACATCACTGCTACATGAGAGTGGGCGATACTGACCAAAACAAGTGTGTATGAGTTTGGTAACGATAATGTGTCGGCAGTACGTTTGAAGTCCACTCTAAATGCGCTTGCGAGTTTATGGAGGACGGGATTGGACAGGACGGTTATGATTTCAACAAAACCTCTTCTTTTACAATAATAATTTATTCAGATTTTATAGCTCTTTTTAAAACCCTCCAAGGCACTTTATATTACATTACTCCAGCCACGGCGATCATGGGGCTGACTGGCATTGCAATGAGAAGGACACTGCTCAGAAATTCCTTTAAAAGATTATTCCATCAAAAACATACTTTTTATGATTTATTTGAGCTGGAACAATTATGTTTCTGTGCTGCTGTCTCAGGGCCGCCCGATATCAAAACCTTTGTCGTAATGAGCCCTAAGCATGTGCTGTTCAAAGAAATGAAAGCTGCACTACGGAATTTATCTGGTGGAGGATCCGTCACCTGCTTGTCTCCATGGAGATGTTATTGCGTTGTGTGTAAGGTTCCACTGTATGGCATTAAACAAGCAGCTATGAGCTACATGACGCTGCCACATAGTTAAAGGTCAGATCTTGCAGGCTGCCGTACTCGGAGTAAGAATTGTGTGTGTACTGAATACATGCAGAATACTATGGAATATTCCAGGCAAAGCAATGACATCTTCATGGGGACAAGCCTGTGGTACCTCTTCACCAGAAAAGTTACATAGTGCGTCTTTAAAGGTCCTATATTACACAAAGCCATGTTATAATGTTGTTACCTCCTCAAAAACATACCTGGAGTTGTGTTCCGTTTCATTCACACATGTCTGAGTAACGCTTTTTTATCAGCCTACATCTCCAAAACTCAAAATGTTCCACCTTGTGATGTCATGAAGCGGCAGTTTTCAAGTTAGCATCTGCCTTTTCTGTTTTGTTCAGTAGAGCTTGGCAGTTCTAGGGCTGAAATTATTCAAGTGATTCAAGGTGGAACAGATTGTTTTCCATTTGAGAGAAGAGCTAAGCCTAAATATGCAGGGTTTGTGTGTTAAACTTGAGTGAATGAAACAAAACACAACTCCAGGTTTGTTTGTGATGAGGAAACAACATTATAACATCAGAAAACAGTGTAATATGGGCCCTTTAACTGTGATGCAAAAATACCACTTTATACCAATGTTTGAAAGCTGTTTTTTGCCTGTCTGGTCAAAATAAACTTAATATTTTAGTTTTGCATATCACCAATTTTGACGATATCTTTTTAAAGTTCAAGTACTACAAGAACTAACAGACTTCACCCATTTATGCTCCAGAAGAATGTGATTTTTGACTCTCTTGTGCGGCCGGTCCGTCTCTTTAATTTGATTGGAGGAGAGGGGCGGCAGACAGACCAGGTTGAATACGGTTTGGCGCGAGTGAGCGCTTGTTAGCCATAATGGATGCGTGTAATTGGTGAAGTGCTGATAGCTCTCTCCCAAAAAAGATGCCATCAGAGGAGGATTTTCTGTTTCATTAAGCCGTGGTCCCAAATAATAAGATAGACATCTGTAGAGAGGGGAGAGGACGGCGCTGAAACACTGCTCACAGCTCCTGCTTTTGTTGTGCTGTATGATTACTGTATTCATTTGCATATAGCTCCGCGGAGAAGGATCTGCTTGGACAGTTAAATTACAAAAGGAAATGATTTGCGTTCTGTGCCGTTATGAGAGGGGAAAATGATGGCTAGCGGTCAAATGTAGCTATTGGTATTTGAAGACGGAAGCGCTGCAGCTGTGTTCACATCTCTCGCTAATTTCACTCTTACAGTCACTGATTTGCATAACTCCAAATATCCCTCATTTGTTATAAATATTTGTCGTAATAGTATTTGAGTTTTCCAGTTGAGATTGGAATTTCATAACTGTGTATATACATATATGGCATATCTTCCAAAGTACTGGTTATGTGTTAGCAGGGTTCCAGCTAACGACTAGTCTGCGCTATTTTTCCATCAGTCCTCCTCTCAAATGGTTATTTCTATTGTACGGTGTAAGTGTGTTATTGTTGAAAAGCTGAAATAGTTTATTCTTTTTGGCATTCTCATTCATGCCAGTGTCGTTTTGTTAGTCTGTCTTCATCTCCAAAGCTCAAAATGCTCTGTTCCACCTTGTGATGTCATGAAGCAGTAGTTTTCAAGTTAGCATCTACCTTTTATATTTTGTTAAGTAGAGATTGGCAATTCTAGGGCTGAAATTATTCAAGTGATTCTAGTGAAGGTGTGTGGAGTTTAAAAACACAGTGGAGCACTTCCTGTATTACCACGTGACATCACAAGGTGGAGTCTTTTCCATTTGAGAGAAGAATTAAGTCTAAATATACAGGATTTGTGTGTTTAAAGATGTAGTAATAGCGTGTGACATCACAAGGTGGAGTCTTTTCCAAGTCTAAATATACAGGATTTTTGTGTTTAAAGATGTAGTAATAGCGCCTTTGTTATAAAGTCTATAATCCAGATAACGATTGTGATGATCGCTATAATTCAACTCTATAAACCATCAACCACCGACACATTCAGTTGTAGTTACCAACATCCTCTCTCCTCTCCTCACTCTCCTCTCCATAGATTTGACTTAGTTGTTACTTAGTCTGCATCAGCTCCTTGTCTCGTGGTGATATATCAGAATCAGAAAAGAGCTTTTTGTCATTTTCAGTAACAACAAAAGTCACAAAGTAGGAATGTGCTTCGATGATATTGCGCAACACAAAAGCATATCACTTTAAGGGCACACTGTGGAACATTCTAGGCAAAGCAATAACATCTCCATGGAGACGACCCTCCACCAGAGAAGTTCACCACCAGTTCACCATAGCCACCTTTACTGCGTTACATCCCTGTAGTGCAGTGTTTCCCAACCAGGGGTACGGGGACATGGTTTCATAAAGATGGATTTGAATATTTGAATCTAAAATGTTCTTAGTGATACAATTTACATCTTTAATAATGTTTCTGTCTGGTCATTTTGACATAATTATCATTAAGGGTCTTATGTTAGTGCACAAAATGGATTCTTGTGAGGTTTAAGTCATGTTATAATGTTGTTTCTAATTAAAAACATGCCTGGAGTTGTGTTTTGTTTCATTCACACATGTTTGAATAACCCTTTACTTTTAGTCTGTCTACATCTCCAAAGCTAAAAATGCTCTGTTCCGCCTTGTGATGTCATGAAGCGGTAGTTTTCAATTCAACAACTACCGTTTACCTTTCGTTAAGTAGAGATTGGCAATTCCAGAGCTGAAATCATCCAAATGATTCTAGTGTGTGGAGTTTACACTTCCTGTATTACCACATGACATCAGAAGGTGGAACAGAGTGTTTTCAGTTTGAGAGAAGAACTCAAGCCTAAATCTGCAGGATTTGTGAGTTAGACATGTGTAAATGAAACAAAACACAACTCCAGGTCTGTTTGTGACGAGGAAACAACATTATGACACAGATCAGAAAACAGCCTGATACAGACCCTTCAAAATATGAAAATAAAAAGTTATAATTGTCTATATTAATAAGCCATTTTAGAACTACAAAAAAAAATATTTAGAAACTGCCCCCCCCCCCCAAAAAAAAAAAAAACACACACTGGTACTTGATACAGGGAGCGTGAGACGGCGCTTTGGGGGTGCAGGGAGTGTATCAGGCTGGTCTCCTTATGGCCCGGGATCAAAGAGCGTGAAACATGAGTAGAAAGGCGCGCACTCTCACACCATTACACACACTTCACATCCACAAGTGCTTACTCATCACCTCTCTCCCTCCTGCAGCACCACTGGCCTGTTTATGTGCCCGGCTTTGTAATGTCCTGATTACTCAAGAGGAGAGCGCTCCCCGCCGATATCACCCGTTACATTTTTTTTTTTTTTTCTTCTCTCTCGTTCTACAATGAATGAGCTGCTTATTTATTTGTCATAAACGGACACGACCATCCCATATTAGACTGATCACTGTTGTGGACCAGAAAATGGAGGCAAAGAGAGCCTGTAAAAACCCCATCATATTTCATCACGCCTAAATCTGCTTGACTAATGCGGAGATGACAAGTCGCTTTGTAAGATAGGCCATGTTCACACACAGTTTGTCTATATTTAAAACAAAGGCAAAGCGTAAGGACGCACCTAAACTCCCCGTTATCCTGCCAGCTGACACAATTCCGCTCTCGAACAATCTTGCTAATTATAAATGTTAATTAATCCTCCGCCAGCGCCCTCATCAGGAGAATAATAACCTACATTCCCATTAATTAGACCTTCAACCCCGCGCTCTTTTGGCTGGTCTCGGCGTCCCACTCCAATCGGGCTGCGGTCCCTCGTCCCG
Organism: Periophthalmodon schlosseri; assembly: GCA_000787095.1. Taxonomy (NCBI): domain Eukaryota; kingdom Metazoa; phylum Chordata; class Actinopteri; order Gobiiformes; family Gobiidae; genus Periophthalmodon; species Periophthalmodon schlosseri. Next base: position 27,520 of record KN486975.1, on the reverse strand, counting down.
CGACGCAAACAACGGTGAAACAGCAAAGTGATTAATAATGTCTGTGTGTGTGAGTGATGGGTGTCATGGCGGCATGCGCAGAAAGCATTATGGGAGATCTTTTCGGTGAGACAAGATGAAGGGTCTAACGTAGCAGAAGTCCCAGTGTGTAAATGGTGTAGACATGGTAGAAGTTATGTTGTGTTATGTTAAAGCATTATGGGAGATCTTTTCGGTGAGACAAGATGAAGGGTCTAACGTAGCAGAAGTCCCAGTGTGTAAATGGTGTAGACATGGTAGAAGTTATGTTGGTAAGGTCCACGTAGGTGCAAACGGGTTAGGTCACTTGAATGATTCACTTTTTGGAGGTTTTTAAAAATTATATAATGCAGAGGTTCTCAAACTTTCCAAAGACGACTTAAAAGACCCGTACGTGATATCAAACCATGAGGAAGGAGCATGTTTTAGTTTGAACTTATTGCACCATGACACAGAAACATCTGTCTGGGATAGTGTCATGTAGTTGTTTCGTTATAGTTCTCAAATTTCTGCCTACTATTAGCTCTTTTCTCACTCTTGAAAATGAAAGATGACAGAGAATCAAGTGTCAGGCAGTTGTTTTCCCATGATTCTTAGTAACAATTTGTCTAGCTATGTAAAATGCTATGTAAAATGAATACAATAAAATGTTTTCTTTTTCATTTTTAGCAGCTGTTACCAGACATTTATCTTGACAAGAATGAATCTGAATCAAGTACAGACCCTTTAATATAATATTTCACTTTTGAAGCACCACCAGGTCTAAACTCAGACTTTATTAGGACAAACTTAGGGCTAAACCAGGTCTAAAATGAAACTAAACACACATCACAGTTTGAGAAATGAGCTAGTGATTCTTAACTTAAAGGAAACGTTTGAAGGTTTGTTGTATAATAATTCTAGTACTTCAGGACTTCTTTCTGCTTGGACGCCATTTTGAGGACTTTTAACCATTCCAAAACTTCAGTATTATGTTCTGAATTGTTATTTGCTCTTGGATTTGCCTTGGAGGTGCATTGCTTTGTTTGGAATTGTCGATATGGCATTTATTCAATTACAGGTGCGTTTATTCCCAAAAAATCCCTTGCAACACATGAACTCTTACTCTGAGTGGCATCGCTTTTCCACAGATCCGACCTGTAACTTGGCCTGATGGCGTCACCGGCTTGTCCCCATGTGGCTAGATAAGGTTAATGCCATACAGTGGGACATTTGGCACCTTTGTGGAGACATCATAAACTATAAAGAAGTGGACTAAGGGAGCGTGACGTCACCCACAGCGTCCAGCTCCAGCCAAATGAAGCTCGTCGAGGCTGGAGCAGTTACAGGGCGAATTTAGAGCTGGTTCCATATTAGTTACAGGGCGAATTTAGAGCTGAGTTCCATATTTGGAATTCCGACCGCGAGTATCATAGCAACTAAAGAGCAAATCCAGAGCGAGGCTGTTGAAGGTAACGCCCCTTCCCACCCACACCGTTGGTTTAGCAGGGAGTGGGCGCTTAGCAATGCTGTCAATCAAACCTGTTGCTAACGCTAGCGGGAGCTACCTCAGGGAAAGAAAGTGCCTGATTTGTTTGTTATTAATGTTCATATCTTCATTTATGGACAAAATAGCAAAATAAAAATACCATAATCATGTAGAGCGGGTTATACAAAAACTTTCACAGTTTTTCAATAGAAAGTGAATTAGAGCCAGAGTCGATGGAGCCGGACGCGCGCCCATGCTCACTTTCTATTTAGAACGTGGCGGCTAGCGGGTTAGCTATGTCTTATATATACAGGCTATGGGAGACATGCAGAAAAGTTGCATAGTGCACCTTTAACTGCCATAATAGACATTTCAGACACAGTATATGGAACAAATTGAAAAGAGACTTAACAAGCTAAATGCAAATGAGCTAAAGTGCACGATGTCTTAACCACCCTGCTGCAGTGCGCCTTCTGTGTGGTTTTTCACTGTTCTGTTTCTGTCAGAGCTGGACACGGGGCCCACCACAGCCCCCCCTGGAGGCGGAGACGACCTGCTTTCAGACAAGCTGTTTCTGTGCCACACTTCTCTGTTTCCACGGCATTGTTCAGAACAAATTAACATGTTTATTCTCAGGCTTCTGCTGTCACCCCCAGACCAGCACAATGTGAGTGCTTTCCAGTTTTGTGTCATAACATCCACAAGACCCATGGTTTAAAATGGGGATACAATGACTGGCACGATTGGCTGCTAAAGATTCCACCTGTGTATATATGTTGCCATGGTAATTACAGAGATAATTACTGGGCATATTTACATGAATTAGGTCATTGTCTTGCCTCATTTGGGATCAGTTGACATCACGTGGTAATAAATTGATCTCAAATGGTTGTTATTACACATGCCTTTAAGCCACAAATGTTTTCGTGATTTTTGACTTACAAAAATAATATAATTTTTCAAAAGCTTTTAAAATTCTCAGTCTGAAAAATCAGCAGAATTAAATTCCCGAAAAAGAATTCAACCTCTTCACTGGACTCGTTTCAGATCTTGGTGAACTGCATAGTTTTTCTGGTGGAGGTTACACCACCTGCTTGTCTTCATAGAGATGTTTACGCATGTTCCACAGTATGGCTTTAAATGGATCTACATTGTAGCTTCATCTACAAGTTACAGGTCAGATCTGTGGAGTGACTACCTGACCTGCTCTCAGTAAGAACGCATGCTTTTCATTTCTGAGCAATTAAAACAGCCAAATGAAACGCTAGACGTATGTTAAATGCCGTACTGTGGAACATCCCAGGCAAGGCAATAATAAAGTTACATAGTGCACCTTTACGCCTCTCTGCTGTGTCTTTCAGGGTTCTCCCCCCTCTCTACCCCTAGGTCCTCCCCTCTCGCCTCCCCCGGTACACCAGGAGAAACTTGGCTTGTGGTTTTGCATCAACCGGTGGCAAAATGGCAGCTTGCGTGGTGGTTTTAGCCGTCCTCCTTCCCCTTCTCTCCCCACTCTCCGGAGACAAGTAACCCAGATTTCAAAATGAATCGCTGCCTATTCCCCTCAATCTTTCTCTCTTTCGTTCCCTCTCTCTATCTCACCCTGTTCTCCTGGTCCTCCTCTGCGTCTTCATCTTGGAAAGAGGCTACCACCACCACCACCTCTCCATCCTCCTCTTCCTCCTCTTCCTCCTCATCCTGCCTGTGGGTTCGGATATACTCGACTTCACTCTTCTATCTTTGGTTACTAGAAAGCGCCAGTCTCACCCAACACTTGCTGCTTTGTTTCAATTTTTCTTCATAACTTCTTAATTTTTTTGGAGCTGTTTTGAGTTGGCAAGCTACACTTTTGGGACTTCCGGACATTTTAAAAAGGAGCAGCTGAGAAAAGCAAGTGAAGATTATTTACAATTGCAGGTAATTATATGTGTTTTTTATTTTTTTGCTAAAATTTTCCTTTAAGGCTTGATAGACTGCTCCCTCTCCATCTTTCACTCTCGCCACAGGTTTCTTGCTGCAGGCGTAGTTACAAGCATTTATTTATTCATTAAAATCTGTTTCATGTATCATTTATACAAGCAACGCTAGTCCCTACTCAATACTTGCTGTTTTGCACTTTTCACAGCACCCCATAGACATCCAGATTACTCCAAACTTTTTCCCCTTCTCTAAATGGTGCTAATTAATAACAAGGGCAGCCAGGAAGTAGAGAGAAAGAACCGCGCTATAATATAGGAGCAGGTGCTGGGGGTGTAGTCGACATGGCAACAGGAGGTGCAGCTGACATGAGGAGAGCGGGGGTGGGGGGAGGTTTGGGAGGTGGAGGTCCGTAAATGGGACAGTAGCACTAATCGTTCCGAGTTGTGGGTCTCAGAGGAGGGTTCTGTTCCAGCTTTAAATTAACCTCTCTTTCTCCTTCACCGGTATAGCGTTTTATACTGTACGCACTTGTCGCTTTTACAGAGACTTGCTTTTTCTGGAGCTTTCTCAACATCACGCCATCCGTAGCCTACTTTTTTTTGTTTTTTTATTTATAGAGCCCTTTACAACACTCAAGGTGACCAAAGTGCTGTCCAATAAAAGCAACACAATATCAGAACATTCAACGCATTAAACGATGAAATAAAAACAAATTGTACAAAGTGTCACTGCATTACTAAGTGTTAAATGCCAGTCTGAATAAATACGTTTTGAGCCTGGATTTAAACAGGCCAAAGTCTGTGATAGTGGCAAACAGTTTGTTCCAAAGTCTTCCCATGTGCGATCAGTTTAACTCTTTACCTCTTCTAGTCACTGCAAAAAATACAGTGACATGGCACGTGTCCATCTTGTTTTGAATGGTTTTATCTATAGCAGGTTTACTTTTTGGACTAATTTGGTGTTTCAGACTGGTTTCATTATATAGTTATTGTATTGTAAGATGTAACTTGTCCTTAAAACTGTCTATTGAGTGATAGAAATGCACTTAAAGACTCTAAAAAGTAAAAAATACATATATATAAACAGACAGAAAATATAGCTACTTTTGATTAAAACAAGGCAGGGGCGTCGGACTGGGGGGGGTAATGGGCCCAGTGCAGGGACGGGCCCCTCACAAAGTCTGTAACGTGCATTTTTCATTAGTGCGGGCCCAACAAGATGATTTGTACCCAGGGCCCGGTGCCACAACCCTGAAACAAGGTAACACAAATTGTGAAACTTGTCAAAAATATGTTGCAACAAGTATAAAAAGCCTTGACCAACTTCCTAAATGAATAGAAACTGGTCTTAATGATGCTACCACTATCTTAAAGTTTTGCAGTGCAGTGTCCTTGCTTCTTTCCTACAGCCCAGTTTCAAGGTCTCCTCCCTCTCTGCTCATTATCCCTCTCTCTCCAGCAGGTGCCATGTCCACCCCGGTCTCCCCGTCCCCGATGCTCTCCCCTCTGAACCTGGCCTCCCCCAACTCCCCCTCCTCGGCCGGCACTTCCCCCCTCCCCTCGCCCCTCTCGCCCCCGCCGCGCGTGCCTGTGTTCCAGAGGAAGGGGGCGCTCAAACACAAACGCATCGTGGAGGTGAAAGACCATCAGTTCACCGCACGCTTCTTCAAGCAGCCCACCTTCTGCAGCCACTGCACTGACTTCATCTGGTGAGACACGATTCCACAGTACACTGGAAAAACACTCAGATAAAAGCACAAAGACACACAGCTGAGGGCACTGAGCTCTCTGGTGCTCCTCTGGTGCTCCTCTGGTGCTCCTCTGGTGCTCCTCTGGTGCTCCTCTGGTGCTCCTCTGGTGCTCCTCTGGTGGGTCCGCCACCTGCTTCTATTGTAAGAGATAGGGCAGTGGAGATGAAAATCGAATTGTGAGCTCATCTCTGTGTCGATCTTGATTCATTTCCTTTTGTATGGGGCTCTGTGCTCAAACACAGACACTTTTGCCCACCCACACCTCCTGTTGGTCAGCCTCAGCAATGCCCTGAGTGAGCGACTTTTGGATTTAACCTGTTGCAGTGACTTAAACTTGCAGAAGAAGACTTTAGTTACCTCTATAAGGCAATATAAAAATATTATGTTTTCAAGAATCGTAATGAAATCAAAATCGTGATCTGGCTCCAAGAAAATTGTGATATTAATTTTTGGCATATCGCCCGCCCCTATTAGGAGATGTTATTGCTTTGTCTGGATTGTTCCACAGTATGACAACAAACTTATCTATCTTGCATTTATTGTTTGTCGTTCCCAACTTGTCTCCATGGAAATAGATAAACCGATTGTAATGCCATACTGTGAAACATTCCAGTCAAAGCCATAAGATCCATGGAGACCAGCAGTGGGGGGAAAGCTGCATAGTATAACAGGTATAATAAGTATAAAATGTAATTCAAAAATAGACAAACACAACACAAATGTAGTGTGTCCATGTCAGCCTCAGGGCTACACATGCAAAAACATGAATATATCAAAGAAACACATTTGTATTTATAACATATCCATCACATTGTTATGTAATGTGTGATAGACAGTGGAGATTTTAACCCTGTAAAACATGGTGATGCTTAAAGGTGCACTTTTTGACTTTTCCAGTAGAGGGTTCACCGCCTGCTTGTCTCCATGGTGATGTTAACACTGCCCAGATGTTCCACAGCATTGCATTGAACTTGTGTCTATTTCCATGGAGACAACAGACGACCCCACCAAGCCAAGTTACTGGCGTGGAGAGATTTGAATAGATTAAGTAAAAGCCATACTGTGAAACATTCAAGGCAAAGCAATAACTAAAGTTCCATGGTGCGACTTTACAGGACTAATTCTCACTTCCTGGTTATCTACAATAAAATACTTTCTAATTAGATGGAGACAGCACGCAGCAGACTTATTCTGACCTTAAGAGCTGCTTAAACAATATATCTGTTCTGGACCAAGGTAAATTTTGCTCAGATACATGGGAAAAATCGGGTACAGGACCTTTCATAGCAACAGATAAAACAGATAATTTAATGATGGAGATTTTAATAACATTTTAGTGGGGCAAACAACTTCTTACCTCAAAACCATTCAGCAGGCAGCTCCTCTGAAACCTTCCGCTCCATCTTCTCTTTGCCGTTCTGAGATGTGTGTGAGATGGAGAAACCACCCACACTGCTTAGCAACCAACTCTGCCCCATCTGGTCACTACACCCTCACCTTTGCACACGGCCTGCCCCCGGGAGCTTAATTAAGGCACTCGGCTCCACTGTCAATATTTATGCATGTTTCATATAGTGTGGGTCAGGCCTATTCAAACCTACACACACGCGCACCATCGAATCTCCCCATCTCAATCAACTGGTTTTCTGCCGCTGGGTTCCAGTTAGGGGGCGGTGGATAGCAGAAGCCCATGTATTTTAGCCTGAGGCGGGCTAGACCCTGGACGTATGCTAGTTAGGTGCAGGGCTAACACGTAACATTCACTCTTGAGTTCATTCCCCATGGGCAATTTAGAAATACCATCCCTTATACATCCATGTCTTTGGACGAGGGCTGCACCGAATGGGAAAACTTTGGGATATGCGATACAGCTGTTAAAGACGACATAGTTTGCTTTTGACTGATATATAGTTATAATCATATAATCATACCTGTGGATCGTTATAATTTGGACAGTTTAAATCGCAGTATTCAACAACTTAAACAACCTAATAAAAGAAATAAGTCCACTGATATCCGCGTTTGAAACCTGCGGTGCCCAGTCGGAGCTGACGTCGCCGTAAACGTCGTCACAACAAAGAGCTGTGCAGTTGTCGGCAGTTCCAATGGACAGCTCCAGATCACGCTAGCGGGTAGTGGTTTCATTTGTGCAAAAATGGCTACGCGACACTCTCGAATCCTCCGCGTATCACCGCCTGTGGTGTTGAAAGCAGGGGTTGATTGGAGCAATGACATCTTGAATGCAGGAGTATAACGATTACTCAAGCATGAGTCACGCTAAATACAACTTCAGAGGGTCAATGAGAAGGGAAACCACTATAACACGGTTAAAAGCTCTGAAAAGTCCATTTTGTGTAATCTTTTCGCTTTAAGAACCTCTATTTCGATATAATTGCGATATTTCAATATACTTTTTGATTCAGTAATTTCAGTTATAATAGAACGTATTTACTTGTGAGAAATAAAAACTTAACACAGACCAAACCAGGAAGATGTAAAAGCTAATGTTAAATCTTTAATAAATTATATATTGAATAAAATCAGCTTAACATGTTAACTTATTCATAAAAAACAGTGCATTTTGTATCAGATGGAGAACCTTGGTGTCAATGTGATATAGTTAGTTTGTTGCGATAGTGATTATTGCGTCAGCCGATATTGCGTTACCGATACTTTTGCGATATCTTGTGCAGGCCTGCTTTGGACACGCGAGTCGCAGTGAGATAAGCTCTCTCTGTGTGCGCCCCCGTCACTACAGCTCTATCTGAAAGGCCGATAAGTGTCAGTTATGTGATATATCAGCCCCTGTATAAACGGCATTTTGTTGGGGGATCGTAGGAGAGGTTCATTTGCCTAAAGGGAATGAATGTTAAGCGTTCGAATGGGCTGCGAGTATCTACCCTGCACTTGACAATCCCCCGAGAGCGGCTCACCTCAAGCTCAAAGCAGCTGCACCTAGATCTGAGCGGGAGAAAGCGAATCAACATACTACTGTCATATAATGGTGCACTTGTTCCGCAGTATGGCATTAAAATTATAGATGTTGCAGTTAGTGAATTAAGGGTGTCAAAAATACCTTGAAAATTATGCAGCCTATTCTAACTGTAAACACTCTGGTAGCATCACCTGTCTGTCTCCGTGGATATAGATACGTTTAAAGTGACACTGTGGAACATTCCAGGCAAAGTCATAACATCTCCATGGAGACGAGCAGGCGGGGAACCATCCACCATAAAAGTTGCATGATATAACAGGGTATAATGGGTGTTATGTCATTCAAAAAGAAGCATTTGTTGGCTTTAAGAGTAAACGTGCGTGTTTTCTGGCGATTATTGCGGTTTAAGTTTCAAAATGATCAAAGATAGTTGGCTAAACGTGTCAGTGTCCAGAGCAGGAGTGCATTTGACAGAAGAAATATTTAATTGCTAAACCAACAATATGCGTTTCTGACCAGGATAAAACCAGCAACATGAAGATAAGATGTTTAGTTGTTTGCAGAGGAGCAGAGATCGCAGCCTTTGCGATTTGCTAACTGTGCTGACTGTGCTAACTGTGCCCATATCGTAATATCAAATCAAATACGGTTAGTCATACGCTCACTGCTCACTACTCCCCCTGCAGACCAATCACTAAATATCCACATTCATTGTCTGTTTGATTGCGTCGTATCTGTGTTGTGTAGATGGAGATGTCTTTGTTACACATGCAGCTCGATCAGCGGGAGCGGGTGAGCGGGTGGACATATGGTGGGCGTGTTTTCAGATGTGGGGCAGAGCCGGTGCCAGCAGCCTCAGGGAAACTCTTGGGACATTTCTCCAACTGTCGCCGGGCTCTGTGGTCATTCATGGCATTTAGTTCAGGCTGAAGAGGTTTCCTTCACAAAGATGTCACAGACTCAGACCTCAACCTGAGCACTCACTCCCCCGCGGTGGACTGTGACATTAATTAAAGACTAAGGAACATGGCCAATACAATGAACATCGTTATTCAGGGGACTTCTAGTTTTACATTCTTCATTACTTCTCTCTGGCATTTATCAGCTCCGTGAAAAGGTTACAAATCTGTCACAGTTTGAAGGCACAAAATATCCCCAATTATGAACAAAATCAGAAACAAACATAATTGAACTTTTAAAATTGAGTTCACTGTCGTCTTAATATAGTCTCGTCTTCACTTCTGCCATTTTAAAACCTTATGTTATGTCAAAGCCGCCCTAGTGACACTTTGCAGCTGATGTCATCAACATTCCCTGGGGCTGTGACGCTAACTGGAGGCACTGCTCTGTTTGAAGCGCTGATACTCAAGTTAGACTTTAATCTGAGCTTTGTTTTAACACAATCTGACCAGGAAGAACTGACTTAGCTGAAACTACAACAGGTGAGCTGGTTTGTGCTGTTAAACAAGTCCCTCTCAAATAACATTACAGTCACAAGCTAGTTAGCATTAGCCGACAGTTTTTCAGTTAGTCACGCTCGTATACATCACAGACTCCTGAAAACGTGCCGCTTGAATCCATTTCTTGCGTTATCAGACGATCTTAAAACTCTGCTGCCGTTGCTAATGTGCACATAGCGTCTCCACGGTAACTGCTGAACATCCCGTCATAGACATACATGCAGAACCTTCGCAGCGTGATGTCGCTGCAAAGTGTCAATACATCTTTGCAGTGTGTTTCCCTGCCCACCTCAAAGCTTTATAATTGAACCCTTTTAGACACTAATGTATTTCTATTTTTATGCCAGATGCCCTGAGACTACCTCTTTCATTTATCTGGTCCTGAGAGTGCACAGACTTCTGACACTTAGTTGAATTATATTGTAATGTCCTCTCCAATCAGTGCTGCTTTAAGTCTAGAAGAATCCCAACAGTTTAAATCTGAGCTGGAGGACAGGTCCGATCTCTGTGGTGGAATTTGCTGCTTAAAGTGCGTATGACAGCTTACACTACTCATTTCACTAATGCAAATTTGCCCAGTTCTTCCATTTTTAAAAATATTTTATCATTTTACTTCCTGGTTGGACATGGGCAGCAGATGTAACATACGTAAAGTAAAATGCCATAACTGTTACCTAGCAACAACTCTGTAAACAAGGACCAAAACTTGTCCAAACTACACGATAGTTACATAGACTCTTTATATAAATGGATGTAGCTAACCCGCTAGCCGCCGCATTTGAAATAGGAAGTGAGCATGGGCGCGCTTCAGGTTCCATCGATTCACTTTACTTTGAAAAATGTCACCCCTCTCTCTGTAACTGCTGCAGTGAGCCTCATCATTTTTGGCTTAAAATGTTAACTGCTGCAGTGAGCCTCATCATTTTTGGTCTTAAAATGTTCGTATTAACCCGCTCTACATGATCCTGGTGTTTTTATTCCGCTATTGTGTCCGTAAATCAAGATATGAACAATAATAACAGACGAATGAGGCGCCTTCTTTCCCCGAGGTCACCCATGCTAGCGTTAGCAGCAGGTTTGATTGACAGGACAGGCGGTGCCGGTGGGAAGGGGCGTTACCTTCAACAAACTCACTCTGGATTGGCTCTTTGGTTGCTATGATACTCGCGGTCGGAATTCCAAATACGGAACTCAGCTCCAAATTGGCCCCTATAACCGCTCTAGCCTCGATGAGCTTCATTTGACTGGAGCCGAACGCTATGGGTGACGTCACACTCACTTAAGAATTGTTACGAGTAGAATAGTAAAAAAAAATACATGGATTTTTGCATGGGCGCTACTTCCTGTATTTTTGTCCTTTTCTGGGACAAAAATACAAAAATACTGCCACTTAACTGAAGTAAGACTGTGATAAATATTGACCGCAGGAACTATCCCACCAAACAAAGTCAGAATTAGAAAAACATGAAAAACTGTCGCGTGCACTTTAACTCTCAGATAGCAGATTTGTTGACCTGGTTTCTGATTAATATCTTTGTAAGTACTGCGCCTATCCACATGAAACCAAAACTTGTACAAACTTCTTCACTCTCAGCATAAATAAAATAAAATGAAATGTTTTGTTCACAGCAGCTTCAGAAAGTGGTGCAATTATTCAAAATTCAAGATATTCAAAAGACAGAATATTTTGTCAATGAAAAGCTCTGCTGTGAAAATGTGCTTATTCACTTTGAAACAGAAGTCCTCTATTTTCAGTCATTATTAAGGCAGTTAGTGGAAAGTAGTGTACACCCATGGAGAATACTTCCACTGTGGAGTGTGGGTTATTTTGAGTCCACTATTAAGGGGAAGGTAATTTTTGCTACACAATCAGAAAGCACTAACAAGGCCACTTATTTAAAGCTGCACTGTGTAACTTTTCTGGCGGAGGGTCTGCTGGTTCTCTGTCTCCATGGAGTTGTTATCGCTTTGCCTTGAATGTTCCACAGTATGGCACTGAATATATCTATCTAGCATTTGTTCAGTTCAAGGTGTTTTTAGTATTCAGAAATACCTTGAAAAACATGCATTCTTACTGTAAGTGTGCTCGCCTCTCCACAGGTCTGACCTGTAACTTGGCGTGGTTGTGTGACCTGCTTGTTTCTATGTAGATGTATGCTTTGATGGCCTACTGTGGAACATCTTGGCAAAGCAGTAACATCTCCATGGAGACGAGCAGGTGGCTTTCTCTCTTCCAGAAAAGTTACATAGTGCACAGTTAAATAATTCACTTTAAAGGTTCTATACAAAATGGAAACTTCTGAGCTTTTAGTTACATTAGAATGTTGTTACCTCATGAAAAACATACCTGGAGTTATGTTTTGTTTCATTCACACATGTTTGAGTAACACTTTATTATTAGTCTGTCTACATCTCCAAAGCTCAAAATGCTCTGTTCCACCTTGTGATGTCATATCTATCTCCATGGAAGCAGTAGTTTTCAAGTTAAGTTTCAAGTAGAAATTGGCAATTCCAGGACTGAAATGATCCAAATGATTCTACTGAAGGTGTGTGGAGTTTAAAAACACAGTGGAGCACTTCCTGCATGACATCACAAAGTGGAACAGAGTGTTTTCATCTTGAGAGAAGACCTCTAAAGAAGCCTAAATATGCAGGGTTTGCGTGTTAAACATGTGCGAATGAAACAAAACACAACTCCAGGTCTGTTTGTGATGAGAAAACAACATTAGAACATAGATCATCCTTTAAAACCAGCGCAGTTGAGTTACTTCTGTTTACTCGTACCCTTTAAATAGCGAGAGGACGAGGAGACAAGGAAGTTTTATCCACTCCGGCAGGCTTCATATTGAGGACGTTACACTCTTCGATGGCTACGCTTTGACAGAGGTCACCACTACACGATATTGAATCTTACACAGCTCTGCCTTTCCCACTGATTCCACTGTCATATTTACTGCAGGGTCTGTGGTGAATGCGCTGTCAGGCTGCCTCGCTCACGCCGGCTCTCTTATGCTCTCTGCTGGTCGGAAGTAGAACAGTGGAGACTTGAGTGTTGAATACAAATGAGGAACGCGATTACCCTCTGCGAAACATCTTCAATTATTCCTGAGCCAGATGGTGAACCAAAGCATGATGGGTAATTATGGTCAGTTTAAACCTTGTCTTTTGCGATTGCGGTGGTTGAACTCGGCTCTTGTTTTCTCTGATTTCTCTAAAGCTTCTCATCAAAAAGCTGATCCGTGAACAGACAGGGTACTGCTGAGTGGACTCTTTAGTCAATCAATGCCTTTAATTATTCAATTATAGCTCTAAGGAGAGGCAGGGAGCTCGTCAGCGGCACTCTCTGCAAACTGGAGTAATTGTGCTGGTCGCTGCGTGTGCCTGCGTGTGAATATACAGCCCAGCGTCCGTGAATAAGAATGAGTGAGGGAAGGGAATGTTTTTGGGTTTAAAGCTGCACTATGGAACTTTTCAGGTGAGGGTCCGTCACCTGCTTGTCTCGTGAAACTGTTGTTGCTCCACCTGGAATGTTTCACAGTTTGGCTTAAACATAACTATCTTTCGTTTATTCTCTTCTTGGTGTTTTTATATATTTAAAAACTTTAAAGATGCACGGCGTAACTTTTCTGATGGACTGTTCACCGAACTGCTGGTCTCCAAGGAGATGTTGTTGCTCTGTCTGGAATGCTCCACAGTATGGCATTAAGTGAACCTATCCAGCATTTATTTACAGGTGTTTTTATCGTTCCAAAATATCTCGAAAAACGTTCACGAGCTTCCACAGATCAAACCTGTAACTTGTGTGCTGCCTTATTGTTTCCATGGAGATTGCTAAGCTTATGTCATTTAGTCGAAGGAAAATGACGTGGAGGAAAGAAAGTTATGAACCCTCCATCTAAAAAACATACGTAATGCCCATAGTTTGAAAAGAAAATCAAAGCTAGTATAGAAAACACACCAAATATTTGAAAGTGCACTATGTAACTTTACTGGTGTTTGGCATAAACCTGCATCTGCTTGTCTCCTTGGAGATGGCATTGCTTCGCCAAATGTTCCACCTTGTGACATTAAACATATCTATCTCCATGGAAACAAGCAGATGGCACACCCAGGCCAAGTTACAGGTTTGATCTGTGGAAGCTTTTGTGGAACATTTTTCGAGATATTTTGGAACAATATATAGTCACCTGTAAATAAATGCTAGATAGGTTCATTTAATACCATATTGTGGAACATTCCAGGCAGAGAAATAACATCTCCTTGGAGACCAGCAGTTTGGCGAACAGTCCATCAGAAAAGTTACACTGTGCATCTTTAAATGGCCTACATTACGGTATTTTCTGATCTGCTATAATGTTGTTTCCTCATTACAAACAGACCTGGAGTTGTGTTTTGTTTTATTAACATCAAACAAAAAACACTCTGTTCCACCTCGTGATGTCATGTGGTAATACAGGAAGTGCTCCACTGTGTTTTTAAACTCCACACACCTTCACTAGAATAATTTGGATAATTTCAGCTCTGGACTTGCCAATCTCTACTGAACAAAAGGTAAAAAAAGTAGCTGTTAACTTGAAAACTACCGGTTCATGACATCACAAGGTGGAACAGAGCATTTGAGTGTTGGAGATGTAGACAGACTAATAATAAAGGGTTACTCAGACATGTGCGAATGAAACAAAACACAACTCCAGGTATGTTTTTGATGAGGTAACAGCATTATACAGCTCACAAAAGTCAATTCTTTTAATATAGAACCTTAAAGTGTACCGTATTTTCTGGAGTATAAGTCGCACTGGAGTATAAGTCGCACCAGCCAAAAAATGCATAATAATGAAGAAAAAAAACACATATTTCACATATAAATCACATCTGAGTATAAGCCGCACCCCCGGCCAAACTATGAAAAAAAGTGCGAGTTATAGTCTGTAAAATACGGTTTATAGACTGTATTTGTGTGTTGGTATTTATTTACAGACGTTTACTTTGTAGCTCCATGAGACACTGAAAGACCATTTTTCCGCTCAGTTCACATCAGTGCTGTAGTTCCTTCCCTCTGTGTTCTGAATGCAGAATGATGCAGGTGAACAACAGAAACTTTTGATCATCTTTGCTTTCGAAGTTGAACTGTATTTGAGACTCGAAGGTTGGGTTAAAAACATTGTTCCGAACACAACAGTTTTGGGCACATTTTGACGACAATGGATTTTCCCGTAACCCTCGGCTATTGTCGCGTCTCAGTCATTTTCTCCAGCAGCTCTACTCCACCAGCAGCAGATAAGAACGCTTTGTGTTTTAATCCTTGTCTCCCTCTCTCCTCCCCTCTCTTT
>KN486975.1:0-10712 GCA_000787095.1 Periophthalmodon schlosseri | reverse complement strand
GGGAAGTTGAAGTGTCAGTTAGGACGTCGGGTTGGGAATTCTGACCGGACGCTGTTATGATCTGCACAAACAAAACAATATATATTATGAATGTGCTTTTCCAGTCCAATGAGGTTCAGCCGGGCTTCCGCTTTTCAGACCAAGGTTTAGTTTGTTTTCATGCCTGACTCGCTAGCGTTTTCCTCACACCCACGGCTTTTTAAACCGGGACGAGGGGGCCTTTTTACTCTCACACACCTGGGATACTGTCCTGGTGATGTCAAACTGCAGATGGCGCTGTCGTCCTGCCTCCACCGGTAGGAAGACAGCTCCAAAAACCTGTCTAGATCAGCTAAACGGATACGCCACAGCACCATCACACGATTTGTCATATTCTGTTTAAAGTATAGCATTAAATGGATCAAAAAACCTTCAAAAACATACATTCTTACAGTGAGCGAACTCGCCTCTTCACAGATCTGACCTGTAACTTGGCCTGGCGGCAACAAACTTTAACTGTCAATGTGTAATGTTTTTATTTTGAGAGTGGACCTCAGGAAGAGTAATATTTGCACTTGCAGAGGTGACAATGGAGATCTTTGAATAAACAAATAAACAAACTGCTTGTCGCTATGGAGATAGATATGTTTAATGCTATACTTTGGAACATTCCAGGCAAAAAGGATCTCACTGGAGACAAGCAGGTGCACCGTCCAACTTAAAAGTTCCGTTGTGCCTCTTAATGCAGCTCAAAGCTCAATCACAGACACATGCCCTGTACTTAAAGCTTTACCGTTGTCAAAGCGATGGAGGAGGAAGTTGAATTCAAACTCTTAGTAGCAGCATCAGCTCGTTTCTACTTCTGAGAATCCTTTTTCCCATAGTTCACAGTCGCTTAAACTGGTTTACAATGTAGAGAGTACACAGCTGTATTGTTTTTACCACTAATGGCTCCTTTTGCAATTTAGCCTCTGCTCCAGCGCCATTTTACTATTGCTGGGTTTCAGATGAGATCACAACATTCTATTGGCCAATAATATTTAATACAGATGGAGAGTGGCAGCTGAGATGAATATTGTTAAAATGCAGATTTGTGTTGTAACAGTGAGTTCCCGGGACTTGTCACTAACACAATTGATCAGGTTCAACATTTGTGAATTTACCTTTTGGATATTTCATCGAAAAGTACAATGTAATCAATAGGGAATCTGGCTCTTGCCCCCCATTGGTGGTTTTCAGATTCTACAATGTGATGATGTCATACTCCCAGATGGGGGGGGGGCCTGATCGTTTCTATTAGTGACTAGACCCTAGAATGTGCTATATTACAACAAAAAACTGCACATTAACTATATTCGTTTTAGCTGCCCCCCTCCATCTGTGTTAAATATTATTGGCCGATAGAACGCTGTGATGTCATCTGAAACCCAGAATTTGAGAGTATGATGTCGTCACATTCAGAAAACCACCAATAACAAAAAACAAAGATTATTATTATTATCATTATTATTATTATTATTATTATTATGAAAGATCACATTGAACATCTGTGTGATTTCCTTTGGCGTATTTCTCGCGTACATACCACGCAGTCAGTACAGGAGGAATACTGCCTTTTGTCCTCCATCTGAGGGAACCACATTAACACATTTTACAATCTGAAAACACCCGTCGTATGAAGCGAGGTTTCCATTTATACTTGTCCTCTGCCGCCCGTAAAGAGCAGCAGCAGGGAAAGCGGTCAAGGGTAACGTGTGCGCACCACGTGACTGCCCCGTAGAGGGTGGGAGGGGACGGGACGCTATAGGTTGTGTTCGTGTTCTAGAATTTAATGATGTCATAATTTCCAATGGGGCAGATCTCAGTGTGGGTGTTTTTTTTAGATTCTGGAGGTAAATGCACAAATGTTGAATCTGATCATTTCTGTCGTGCACTAGACCCGCAAACTCACTGTATGACAACAACAGCTGTATTTTTGATTATATTAATTGTAGCTGTCCCCATTTATGTCCCCACATATTAAAGAGCCCATATTATGCTATTTTCTGATCTGTGTTATAATGTTGTTTCCTCATCTGAAACATCCCTGGAGTTGTGCTTTGTTTCAGTCACATATTTTTAACACAAACCCTGCATATTTAGGCTGAGTTCCACCTTGTGATGTCATGTTGTAATACAGGAAGTGCTCCACTGTGTTTGTAAACTCCACACACCTTCACTAGAATCATTCGGATCCTTTCAGCCCTGGAATTGCCCATCTCTACGGAACTAAAGTTAAAACGTAGCTGCTAACTTGAAAAAAAAACTACCGCTTCATGACATCGCAAGGTGGAACAGAGCTTTTTGAGCTTTGGAGATGTAGACAGACTGATAATAAAGAGTTACTCAAACACGTGTGAATGAAACGAAACAAAACACACCTCCAGGTATGTTTTTGAGGAGATAACAGCATTACAACATGGCTTAGCGCTCACAATAGTCCATTTTGCGTAATATAGGACATTTATATACTATTGGCCTGTAGAACGTCGTGATGTCATCTGAAACCCGGCAGTTGATTTCATTGTGTAC
Organism: Periophthalmodon schlosseri; assembly: GCA_000787095.1. NCBI lineage: Eukaryota > Metazoa > Chordata > Actinopteri > Gobiiformes > Gobiidae > Periophthalmodon > Periophthalmodon schlosseri. Next base: position 8,162 of record KN486975.1, on the reverse strand, counting down.
TCATGAGAGATACAGGAAAGGTAAATTCCCAAATGTTGAACTGGATAATTTGATCTTGATATATTACAACAAAAATCTGCATTCGAACTGCAGTCATTTTAGCCGCCCTCCGTCTGTATTACATATTATTGGCCTATAGAACGGCGTGAATGTGAAACCCAGCCGTCGCGCCACTCTGCAGTTTGCACGGGGCTGAGTGCTGATGGGCTCTGCAGAGCTGTGCAGTGATAAACATGATTCATCATTACATCCATTCATACAGCACATTGTACAGTCACACTCCCCACTGGACAAATGTAATTGGATTCTCCATAAATACCACTCTCAACATTGCTCCACTTTGGGACTGCAGAGTATCGCGTGTACGTGTTGTAACTGCAGTATCAGCTAATGCGCTATACTATAGAAACGTACAAAACTGAATCTTTTGGATATAGGTAAAGTATAGGGAATCTTAATCTGGTGAATATGTAAATTATGCTTTCAAATAAAGGCTACACATCACACTGGCTGTAGGCTACAATGTTATGGGGATATGAGTTTTTAAAAGGCTTTTTTTTTTACTTTGTGCCAATTTTGCTTTATTTTGGTTCTGTTCAGTGCTGGAAGAAGTATTCAATTTTGTTACAGATAAAGAGGTAAAAAGTTCAAGTAAAAGTATCACCTGAACAAATCTACTTGAGCAATGTACTTTAAGAGTAAAAAGTAAAAGTATTTCACAAGTGTTGTTAATTTTGTTAAAGGGTTAAATGTAATATTTTGGTCAACAGTAAAAATACAAATCAATTTCTTTTAATTTTAAATGTATTTTTTCTTATGAATTATGAATAACCCCTCAAATCATATGAAAAGTACTTTTTACTTTTCAGTCCTGCTCAAAAATGTAGTGGAGTAGAAAGTACAGATACTGCTCTCAAATGTAGTGAAGTAAAAGTAAAAAGTATCCACTGTAAAATGTACTTAAGTCAAGTACAGATTACTACAAATTCTACTTAAGTACAGTACTTTACTACTTTTACTTCGTTACCTGCCACCACTGGTTTTGTTTTAGTCTTTGTTTTGATTTTGACACAGTTGGACCAGTTAATAAATCTTACCTTACCAATATTAACCCATTGTCAGAATTGTGTTAAATTATAACCCACCTCTTCTCCCTGGCATTTCATTCTAGCTAGACAGGATATCTTGGTGTTTCGTTGTTTTATTGTTCTTTGCCTGTGTGTCGTATTTTCTGTATATCTGTTTTTGTTGACTTTTGCGTGAACCACTTTGGGCGGCTTAAGTTGTATTTTAAATGTGCTATATAAATAAAATTGAATTGGACAGAATTATAATGATTTGTTGTAGGCTCAGAATTCCATACACCAAGAATCTACTAAAAAAACACCATGTTGTTAGTATTTCAGTGTTAGCAACAGTTGGAACAGCGGGATGATGCTCTATATAGAACTAAATATCACATTTTTCATATGGACCATCCCTTCTCCTCGTCCGTATGTTTGTATTATACTGTGAATCCATCCTTGCCTTGCTGTTTAAATAAAGGTATTTTTGTGTTTTAGGACCTGAAAAGCCGGCACACGTTTAAAATCCACACATACTCCAGTCCCACCTTCTGTGACCACTGCGGCTCCCTGCTCTATGGGCTCATTCACCAGGGCATGAAGTGCTCCAGTAAGTACCACGGCTCACTACCTCTGTGAAGGGGCACAGTTATTACATGAACAAGTACGACTGACAGATTATGGGTTAGAGCGATTTTTATATAGCGAGTTCGTGAGCTAAAAAGATAATTTAAAGTTGCACTATGTAACTTTTCCGGAGGAGGGTCTGCCATCCGCTTGTCTCCATGGAGCTGTTTGTTTCGCTTTGTCAAGAACGGTTCATAGTAAGGCCAGGCAAGGCAAGTTTATTTGCATTGCTCAGTCATACACAAAGTCATTCAAAGTGCTTTACAGAATAAGAAAGACATTCAAATCACAATACAAACAAAACATAAATAATTATCATAAAATTTACATTAAAAGAGCAGAGTGCAGAATAAAAACCTTTCAGTCATATGCACAGCTGAACAGAACCGTTTGGAGCCTGGATTTAAACATCTTCAGGAAGAATGTTCTAGGTTTTAGCAGCATAAAACTGAAACGCTGATTCCCCATGTTTAGTCCTGGTTTAGTCCTGGTTTAGTCCTGGTTTAGTCCTGGTTTAGTCCTGACTCTGGGCACCAGCAGGAGACCGGTCCCTGAAGTCCTCAGAGTGTGAGATGGTTCATGTGGCTCTAACATGTGGGAGATGTTCTTTGGTGCTGGGCCATGGGGAGACTTGTAACAAGCAGAGCTGCTTTAAAGTCTCTGAGCCACAGGAGCCAGAGACCTGAGCACAGGACGCATGTGTGAAGTACTTTCTGGTTCTAGTCATGGCATTAAACGCAGCTATCTCAGTGGATACAGATTAAGTTACAAGTCAGATCCTTAGAGAGGCAATCCCCATTTACAGTGTTTTTCAAAGTATTTTTGAGCAATAAAAATGTATTCAAGATTTTATGGTCATTGTCTAGAACATCAAACGCTGCATAGTTTTGATATAAAGTGCAACACAAAAGGTGCAAGCCCCCGATCCAATAACCCCATAAAAACCCCAGTGTAAACATTAGCACAATAATGACATCAGGGCAGCTCGTGTGTAATAAACAGAAACAGCATAACTGACTAAATGCTAAATGGATATGTTTAATACTAGACTGTGGAACATTCCAGGCAAAGCAGTAACATCATGGAGACAAGCAGAGAACGGAACCTCCACGAGAAAAGTTACACAGTGTGCCTTTAAACAATTGAGGATTTTCACTTTGGAGTTAGTTTTGCTTCACTCCTCTGATACTAGAAAGCTGCAAACAGGACAAATCCACTTACGTAATTATACCAATAATCATTCCTTTGATAATTTGAAACTGGTCGAGAGCCGCACCAAAAAAAGGAATTCATTACATTATTTCTTGATCCATTACTAATCTTGAGCTGTTTGGGAATTACGCAGTGAACAGCCCACAATGAAAACTAACCAGTGCTTTGAGAAACATGGAGATAATGAAGCGTCTTGACTCCACTGGCTGCAGCTACACTGTTTTTCTGTCAGAAGCCAACAGCCTTTGATGAATAATTCTAACTGATTTTTGTGTTGTGTTTGCAGCTGTGATATGATCTGGTTTTGACCCGGTTTGGGTCGGCCCAGGTTTAGTCCTTGTTTAGTGCTGTTTCAGATTTGGTGTAGTCTTAATCCCGCCGTAGATCGAACTAGTTTGGTCTTGGTCTTGGTTTTGTTACGGTAAATACAGCGCTGTTGCATCTTCAAGCCACTCAGAGCGCTTCACATCAAGGAACCGCTCACCCATTCACGCACACATTCATACACCAGCGTGCGCAGACACTGGGGGCGAGGTGGGTTAAGTGTTTTGCCCAAGGACACAACAACAGCGTTCACCTGTGGGAGCTGGAATCGCACTGCTAACCAACACCAATCATGTTGACGGTTGAGTTCATGTTTTTTCCAGGCTTATTAGATATAGTTTAGACACTGGGTACATTTACATGGTCAGTCAAACTCAGACAACTAAAGTAATCCGTGTTTACATGCAAATCTGACCATACAAAACATCTGGGGAGTAAATTAGTAGATTACCGTATTAAGTACATTTTCTTTTGCTATGGAACACACCTGGACCTTTGAGGGATTTCAGAGACAAGTTTTAAAATGATTAATAATGACACATAAACAGCCAAATCTGATGCGAGTAATCCGATTTCTCTCTGGTCATGGTCGCTCAGATTACATGGATTTGCATGTCATTTTGATTATCTTAAAGGTCCAGAAACCAGATAATGATCAGATCTTTGGTGTGTGTGTTTGCGTATATATTGTGTGTTGTCCTGGTTGAGATCTGGTTGAATACACATTTTAAACCCCCATTAAAGGGCCCATATTCCGCTATTTTCTGATCTGTTATAATGTTGTTTCCTCATCACAAACAGACCTGGAGTTGTGTTTTGTTTCATTCACACGTGTAACACACAAACCCTGCATATTTAGGCGTTTAGGAGTTCTTCTCTCAAACGGAAAACACTCTGTTCCACCTTGTGATGTCATGTGGTAATACAGGAAGTGCTCCATTGTTTTTTTAAACTCCACGCACCTTCACTAGAATCATTTGGATGATTTCAGCTCTGGGTTTGCGAATCTCTACTGAAATAAAGGCAAAAAGTAGCTGTTAACATGAAAACTAACTTCATGACATCACAAGGTGGAACAGAGCATTTTGAGCTTTGGAGATGTAGACAGGCTAATAATAAAGGGTTACTCAAACACATGTGAATGAAACAAAACACAACTCTAGGTATGTTTTTGAGGAGGTAACAATATCATAACAAGACTTAAAGCTTAAAGAGCCAATTTGTTTAATATAGGAGCGTTAAATCTTTACTCGTTAAACTCTATCTAAACGTTTGCTGTATTATTTTTGAGGCTGTGACATGAACGTGCACCGGCGCTGTGAGACCAGCGTCCCCAGTCTGTGTGGACAGGACCACACGGAGAAGAGAGGGAGAATCCACCTGACCATCCGCGGCGAGAAGGAGGACGTCTACGTCACAGGTGAGACGCGGGCGGCCCCATATCAGAGACACCACCCATGTTTATGCCGCATTTGTTTATATCGTGTCTTAAGTCAAATTACAATACCAGATTGGTTAAAGTAATAGTTTCCGTTCATGTGATGTGATGTAGAATACCTAAAGTTTAAAACTGAGCAGGAGGGCAGTTACAAATTCTGTCTCAGTTTGCAGGTAGGTTACGTATCTGGGGTTATGGTTAATATCACCTCATGAAACCAAAACTTAACTTAACATCTTCTGTGTCGGCATAAATACACAAACGTGAAAGAATTTGAGAAAGTGAACCGTAAACCATAAGATTAATATGGCGAGCTGGTGGAGTCAGTCCCTAACATATTATGATAAGGTTTGGGATCGTAAGTTTTTATATTTCTTTTGGATGTCCCATAGAATTATATAGGCCCCTGCTCTCCATCTGAAATTATGACATCGTGAAATTCTGTAAAAGATGGGTCTTTTTATAGATGTATTTTCACATCTTGCGTTGGTGGTGTGGCCTGTATTTCTTAAGTGCAGAGGCAGTTTACACTTAAAGGTCCCATGATGGTGAATGGCTCCTGGTTGTTCTCGGTCTGTTATTTATTTCTGTTCAGTGGTGGATGATGATTGTGTGGGCTTATGGTGCTGTGATGCCTTTTATCTGTGTTAAAGCATGTTCCAAGACAAATTCTGCCCTTGGGAGACAATAAAAGATGATCTTATCTTATCTTAGATTGATTTGTAAAAATAACATTCATTTCATACTTTTATTATGCTTTACAAGCTCATTGAGCCTTAAAGCATTACACTGTAGCAGGGGCGGAGCTAAACATTTTTGTTTTTAAGTTCTTCAATGGGGACACACACTTAACACGTTCACTTAGATTAGGGGTGCCCAAACTCTTTTCACCGAGGGCCATATCTTGAAAAATATTCTACACGGAGGGCCATAGACCAGTGGTCAATACAGTGGATAATTCAGATGGTGCATTTAACATAGTTTTGACATCATAAATAAGGCTTGAAACATTACTTTTAGGTCTGTATGACTATGCAATATGATGTTATTTAGGTTATAGTGGTAGGATTACTCAAATTTGCCGTAAAAAGTACTGATTATGATCAATTGGGCCAGTTCAACTGAAGGCCTAAGGGCCAATAAAAATTGGTCTGAGGGCCGCATTTGGCCCCCGGACCATAGTTTGGACACCCCTGATTTAGAGCCTACCAGTTTAAATGTAGTTGGCCCCCTGTAGTCATTTATAAAACCTAATATAGAATTCTTTTTTTTTTTATTATAATCTCATTTTGAACACTTTCTGGTTGCCATTTAAACGGTTTTAGTCGATTGAAGGTCCTGTGAAAATGGAGAATAGTCAATGGTGCCCCCACGCTGGCGCCGCCCCTGCATTTGGAGTCATTATTAAGACACTCCACTCTTGCTAACACACCACTCACATTACTCATAAATACAGTGTCATAATTGTTTTGTTATATCTAATCCAATCATCTCACGACCAGCTCAGTGCCCTGTGACCCCCATTTTGTGAACCAACCACTGCTCTAGTAAATGAAACACCGTAACTCTGTTTTGTACGGCCACAATAAAATTACATTCTTATGATAAAGAAGTAACGCCAAGGACATTCAGGTGGTGGCGCTACACAATCAGTTTGTGTTTGCGGGCGAGAGGCTGCGCCCAAAACAAAGCCGTGGTTACGGGGGTAATGAAGGGTTTGTCTGTGCTGTCGTTTCTAATCACGTCCTCTCTCTTCTCAGTGAGGGAGGCTCGTAACCTGATGCCCATGGACCCTAATGGCCTGTCAGACCCCTACGTTAAACTCAAATTGATTCCGGACCCGAAGAGCCACAGCAAACAGAAGACCAAGACCATCCGCTCCACTCTCAATCCCGTCTGGAATGAGAGCTTCACCTTGTGAGTTTGAATGAACTTGAACTCAAAAGTTATAGCGTCATGCACTGCGAAAAGAGATGTTAGCTTAAGTCTATATTTAAGATGTGTCCTGATTGCTTGATTGGGTCTATTCATGGGTCTCAGCTTCTTGTTTTATGTAACGTTTTGAGGACTTTTTCCTCATTAAAAGATGTAAGGTAAGATGTTTTGTTTTAACCCATGCATTCTCTGGTTTCAGTATACGCATATATTTAGTTTCAGTCTTCATTTTTTTACTACAATTTTGCTCCTATTTAGAAAGAAAACGACATCCATCTAAACTATAATTGCAATCACTCATAGCTAACATCTAAATATTCCACTTTTAAAAGTATAGTCACCTACATGATTCCACGGAAATAGAAATTTAAAACGATACTTTGGTACATAGATAAGTGCTATGTCATACTGTGGAATATTATAGCCAAAAGAACATAATTTCCATGGAAACAAGCAAGAGGCCGGGTAAAAGTCAGGTTTCTGGAGATCACAGACTGTATATATAAATGGACATAGCTAATCTGCTAGCCGCCGTGTTCCAAATAAGAAGTGATCATGGGCTGCGCTTCAGGCTCCATCGACTCTGGCTCCAATTCACGCTACATTGAAAAATTGTCACCCCTCTCTCTGTAACTGCTGCAGCGAGCCTCGTCATTTTGGTCTTAAAATGTTCGTATTAACTCGCTCTACATGATCCTGGGGTTTTTATTTTGCTATTGTGTCCATAAATCAAAATATACACTCACTTAGTCCACTTCTTTATACAGTCTATGGTGGAGATGCAAACCCACTCACAGAAAGGGCGCATAGTTTTGTTTCACCTTTCTTTACAAATTGCCATTTTATTGGTCTAAAATTCTGTTTTATATTTGCCAAGGGTGCCATGCCAGCAAACCAATCATTTAAAAGACATAAAAAACGATTTCTGCTGTAAACTTTACCGTTACTCTCAACTTCTCAGGATAAGCTCATATTGACTAGCTCGTCATTGTGTATTTTCTAACTCAAAACAATTTTCTCCATGACAGTCTCTTTCCTCCTTTGGGATGTTGAGTTTGTATTTCCACTTTGCTCCAGCTCAGTGCGTGGACACCAGTGGGACCGCCGCCTGTCAGTGGAGGTATGGGACTGGGACCGCACTTCCCGTAATGACTTCATGGGGGCGCTGTCGTTCGGAGTGAGTGAGATTTTCAGACGGCCCATTTGCGGCTGGTTCAAACTTTTGGCCCAGGATGAAGGAGAGTACTACAACATCCCCGTGCCCGACCCGGATCTCCAGGTGAGAAGTGCATTATGAAACACATGGGAAAAGTGAGTGGGGTTTGCATGGCCATCGCATTGTGGTCTCGGTTGTGTGTCTTGGTTCTGTCCATTTTTTCCTGGTTTCCTGGTCTCTTTTGGGGATGATGTTATTTAGATGGGAGGGCATCTGACTCACAGGGACATAGGAAGATGGGAGGGCATCTGACACAAAGGTATTATGTTTATGTTCTTGCTATGTTTTGCTATGCATTGTGGAAGGATGGGTTCATCCAAGTTTAGTCCTGTTTTGGGCCTGGTGT
>KN486974.1:6395-21690 GCA_000787095.1 Periophthalmodon schlosseri | reverse complement strand
ATGATGTTACACAAAGAAGCAGTGTCTCTAATTAAGTAATCTTACTATATGTAAACTTCTGACTTTGAAGAAAGTGCTGAAAAATTGTCAAAAAATTAGCGCATGTGTCTTTTTATATAATGCATGTAAACATGTAAACTTGTAAAGTGGTTTCAACTGTATCCCCCAGAACAGTTACACAGAGCACTTTTAAACTAGACAACTAAAAAGATAACAAAATGCCTTACAACAAAATGAAGGGGGTGGTCCATAGAAATCAGGCAAAAGCAGTGATTGCTACTTCCACAAAATGGAAATGTCAATGTCATAAATGTAACTATGACAATTAAATGAATTAAAGCACTAGTTTAAAACGTACTTAGCAGTTAGTTTAGTAGTTTTGACCAGAGAAGAGTTTTCTCATTTCTGTTAGGATCAGTTCATATACAGGCCACAGAGGAAAAAGCAGCGATTTCCATCTCCATTTATTTGCTGCATCTTGGGGACCGAAGCGGAGAGATTAACATTACACCGCGGCTCCAATCACATCACACTCAATGGCAGTAATGCGGTCATCATCCTCGGGCCATGCGCATTTCCCTGTAATGAGAGCAAATCATCTCTCAGTCCTGCTTGCCAGTGACAGCAGCTGGCAGAGACGACCCAGACCCACATCTTTCTTTATGGAGGGCCTATTACTTCCCTTCCTTCATTTTTATTAATCCATGGGTGGCTAGCAGCGGCCTTAGCGAGCACTCTGATATTTAATTAAGACTCTGAGCATGTGCCATGAGGGGGAGGCTGGCTGGTAAGGGACGCGTGCAGGCGGGCAGAGGGCCAAATCCAGAGAGGGTTGGGATGTGGCTATCTCCTGGATCAGATCAGGCGGCCCTCCCCAGTGAACATATGCGTGCTGTAATGAATGGAACCCAGTGGCTACGGGGGCAGACTAATCAAACTCTGGGGAGGGAAGAACACACCCAGTCACACATGAACAATGATGGCCAACAGCACTAGTTAAACTAATAGAATACATTATAAAAGTATTGCACTTTTTGGCTAAAAAAATAACTAAACTAAACTAAAGTACAAGCACCTGACTCTCACTTGGTCTGCATGGAAAATGTTCTATATGGTAATGGTAAGTTCCAGAATCAAGCAGGTGACGTGCCACCTTCAGAAAGTTACATACTATACCTTTAAATGGAAAAATGTTTTACTTTTCCTCCGCCAAAATTATTTGGCAATTGGATCCAATTATTATTATCGTCATTTTATCTTTAACCATCTCATTTGTTTTTTAATCATCCAGCAAGCAAGTTTTATCTCAAATTATATGTTTTATTATCATATCCAAACAGATAGGACATCAAGTGGAACATTGCCTGGCAAGTTCAGAATGATCTGTCTCTCTGTTCTTTTACACAGAGGGATATCAGTCTGGTCACCACTCCCTCCGTCACGCCTCGAGTCAGATTCAGACAGTTCTGTGCAATAAGATGTGTTTATTTCAGTGACACATGCGAAACGAAAGAACTCATTGATCACCCATCATTTACAACAAAATCACATTTCTCTCACCTCAGATAAAGTTTAACACTTCGTTCAATGATACTGATTTTAGTCCCCTGTTATGTGTTTGTCTTTTTTCATACATGTCCCTGTTTGGATAATCCACATGTTAATCACACTCATCTGAATTCGGAGAGATTCGTCACATCTTCATAAAGTATTGGAAAAGTGTGTATTCTGGATCCCAGGCAAAGTGGAACATATACTGCAGATATGTTTCTTTTTTGTTTTTGTTTTTAAAGAAGAAAAAAATAAGAAAACATATAATGCCTTAAAATCTGTTGGTTTTAAGGCAGTCATCGATTGCAAAATAATTAGAAGACCTCCAGCACCTGACAGAGCTGCATCAATAGCTCATTTAGAATGGGAACAATAAGCCATCACCTTGTGTAGGCAACTCAGGGCATTAATGAAGAACTAATGTTTTAAAGCAACAGGTCAAGCTTTTCAGAGAAGCTAAAAGTGTCTTCTTTTGTCTTAGGGTCAGGTTGGGTTAGCTGCAGCTCCTAGACTTGTGTTAGTTTTTAATGACCCATTGTGCCTGTAAACTTGTGCGTCTTTGTGAGATGTTATTTTTACAGTTTCCCTGAGCCTGTTTTATCTTGCACATGTGCAGTTTTCCATAAACGTTATTTTCTTATTATAGCAGACTTGTAAAGGTCACAGAAAATGGCTCTTCAGTCAGCGAAGTGAAGGCAGGTGAACCAAGGAGAAGCGTGGAGGATAACAAACACTTTCTGTCAACTTTGACTTATGGTGCCTTTGCCATATCCAAATGTGCATGACTTGCTCAGTTGAGTTTGAAAAGTCAACAAACATTGATAAAGCGATGCATCATAAAATCTTGCTGCAGGCCTGACAAGAGCCATGGCTGCTCCATGTAACAGGGGACAAAAGGGGTCTGACGCCAAACAGCAGATCCACAAATGAAAAGTTACCCATTTCCACATGAATTAAAGCTATCATTACCATCTATCTGTCTGGTCTGGTTAAGCCCACTGCAGCTGCGCGTCAGTCTAATGATGCGTTTTCGGTGCCACTTATTGAAGGAGAAGGCACTGGTCCCGGCCCGGCGGTGGCACCTATGGGTGACACCTCCTCCAGTCAGCGGTGCGCGTGACGGCTCGGGCCTCATTAGAACAGCGTCCAGCCGGCACCCAGACACCGGGCTCACACTAATGACATCCTGAGGTGGCCCCGCTCCCCTCCGCTGACAGAGAGGTGAAGCTCAAACCTCTGCTCCACACAAACACTGGGGTAATGCTACAATAATGGCCCTATGGACGGAAGACTGCTAAACAACAACAATCCTGGGGCTCTGTACACAGACATTTTTATAAGAGATAAACACCCTAATAGATGGTCAGCACAGCTTCACCTATGTGTCAGAAGTCACAAACACATGGCTCCAGAAATTGGCCTGCAGTTTACAACATGTACCATTTGCTATCGGCTAATTGTTATTGGCAGTTATGGCCTTTAAAACACACCAGCCTAGCAAGGAGCATCTTTGACCAAAACCAGTACTTTTTATTATTTATTTGTGGGGCTGTCAAGTGACTTAAATTTCAGTAGCACTAACGAAAGATTGACCAAGATCTTTTATTCATGGTCGATGTTGATACCGTTTAACATCCAAGTAAACCAAAGCCTTTGCCGATACTTTTGGGCCAATATTTAGGGCTGATTTCTATTATTTCAGCCGAATTATATAATTTGAATTTACTACAAACTCATCCGCATCAGGATAAGATAAGATCGGTGCAGTCATAATACCTCACCTGCTTGTTAATCATTAATACAGGAACATTTAATACCAGATCACATGACCACATAATGCTAAGGACTAGCCGCACCAAAACTGAGACGGGCTGTTTTGCTTCACAAAAAAGGAATACACTTCAAGGAAAAGCAAAACTGGATACGTTGGTGACACAATTGCAATTTAATTTAACTTACACCTGCACCTGTTTTTAATGTTTTATATGGACTTATATACACATTTGTTTTGGTTGTTTTTCTGTTTCTATTGTACTTTAAACAGAGTGCCCATAAAAGAGAGAGCCCAAGTGTTCTCATTGGGTGTCCCTGAATAAATAAAGATAAAGAAAGAAAGAAAGAAAGAAAAAAAAAGAAAGTCACATTTTGTGCTGTGTACTCTTTGTGTTCAAATAAAGCTTTATGCATATCCTTTAGCCAGCTGGTTAACCCAAACAAAATATCGGCCTCTGCTGGACATTTAAGGTCAATAGCTCATACGCTAAATATCGGCCCGATATATCAGCCAACAGATATATCGATCATCTATAGCACTAACCAGCTGCTATAGGGCTAGACTAAACTAAAGCATGATTTATCCAGGTTTATTGAGTAATAAAACTGAATATGTAAACACAAGCACTCTGAACAAGTCCTGCTTTCACCTGAATTTTAGAGGTCAGGAGCATGCACCACCCTGCACCCCAATAAAATACCTTTTCATTAATTGCATAGATAGAGGGCTATACGACGCCATTTCTGATGATGCATAATAAAGTTCACCTAAAGGTCCACGTCCACTATACAAATATCGCTTGCCGATTTGTCCAATACTTCCAGACACCATCTCCGACGGAACGACCCAGACTTATGCAAAGAGAACTGATAACAAAATAATAGGCTGGCTGTAAACTCCTGGCACATTAGTATGATACCGCCCTAATACCATCCAGCGGCCTGCCGGGTAATGCCATGTTGCAGCCACTACATGAATAGGTGAGGGTGCGTAATGAGGAGGTGGAAACACTAAGCAGCTTACAGAAATCAGCTTTTTGAGAGACGGGCTGACTTAACAGCTGTAAATAGGCTTTCCATGCTGAGACAATTTTCAGACGCATGGTTTTTCTGTTAGCAAATGAGTCAAAGGCTAACTGACATGGGGGCGGTGGGGTGTTACAAGCCAGAGCTTTTGAGCCTCTATAAATGTCTAACCCTTCACACATCATCTTAATATTATATTCTATTCCCGTGACTTAAAGTGCATTGGGCAGGTTTGTGTTTAATATTTGGATTTAGTTTGGGAGGTTAATACTTGTGAGCACATATAAATCACCGTTTAACGCTAGTCAAGTTACAGTTATTTGAGAAAAGTTGAAAATTACAGTAGGTAGGGACCAGTGGTACTCAATACTCAAGTACTCAATTTTGAAGTACTCAATTTTGTTACTCAAGTTAAAGTAAAGATACAGAGGCAAAACGTCAAGTAAAAGTATCACATGAAAAAAAAGTAAAAGTACTTAAGTATCCATTTAAAAATGTACTTTTACAGTAAAAACTAAAAGTATTTCACAAACAAAGTGTTAATGTAGTGATATTGATTTTAAAAATATATACATATTGTATGCAGTCGCAATACAAATCAGTTTAAATTTTTCATGAATTTTGTGAATTTATTTTTGTTCAAAGTTGAAACTTGAACTCGAAAAGTCAGGATGTTACCACGAACATGGTAAAAATAACCCCTCAAATCAGATGAAAAGCGCTTTTTGCTTTTCAGTCCAGTTCAAATGTAGTGGAGTAAAAAGTACAGATACCTGCTCTCAAATGTAGCGAAATAAAAGTAAAAAGTATCCACTGTAAAAATGTATTTAAGTAAAGTACAGATCCCTAAAAATTCTACTTACGTACAGAACTTAACTACTTGTACTTCATTAACTTCCACCACTGGTAGGAACTCCATCAGACTATTCATGGGTTTCAGCTTATATGGTGTCATTTTGAGGATGGTTGACCTTTCAAAAGATGCAACACTGAATTTCATCGATAAGTGGGGAAGTTCTGGCAGTTTACAGATTCATTCAAGTAAATAAACCTGTTGTCATGCGTTCTTAAAGGTCAAATCATGTCAATATTGTGTAAATTAGACACACAAGGGCCTCACTGGTTGTAAGGTAACAGTTATGGAATACTTTCTACTTATGTCACTGATTAGATTATTATAGTTTATATATTATAGTATTATATTATATGAGTTATTTTGCAAAAACCTGTATATAATTAAACGTCTTAGTCAGGGTTAGCTCATAGAGGCCAGCAGTTTGCAGGACTACCAAGAGACAATCAACTATACCCACTAATTCATTGCAATTCTATACTCAAGCTTTTACTAAACATTTACCAGCCTATCGTTTAAAGCAGCCCTCTTTGTCAGTCAGTGAGCCACTGTGCCTGTATTAATGAATCTGACAGATCCTTCCATTCTCACAACTATTTGCTCAGTGTTATCTTGGCAGACTGATGAGACATAACATCTGTCTCTTTCACTGTGAACGACCAGTCTAACAAAGAGGTTGGAAGGAAGAAATAGTTGGCCTCTCAGCAGAAAGCCCATAGGGAAAATGATAAGCGTGTACAAAATATAGACATTTGACAGGACAGTAATTAACTGCTGTTTAAATACTTTTATTATAACCAGAGTTTTGTATGGGAAGTGGTCTCCCTCTTTTTACAGTGGGGTGTAAACATAATTAATTGACTGGCAGCAAAGAGGCATTCAGGAACAAGCAGAACATATTATTTTAACTTAATATCTAAGTAACTAACCCTCAAACTATTATAATTTGGTGTTATCACAATAATATTTGATTTCATTTTAGATACCAGCAGTAGGTGCATAACAGCATGTGTTTTTATGGAATTATTTAGTGTATTAAATTAGACAGTGTAATGTAAGACAGTAAAAGCCACAATTTATCTGCACTAAGACTAAGAATTCTGCAGAGACACAGAAGTTGTCCAGCCCCATCTGCCATCCAGAATGTGTTATCACTAGAAAAAAGTGCTGCTCTAAGTAAAGGTTGAGCAGGTAAAAGATCAGATTTCTTTTATAAAATTGCTAGATTGTGAACAATTAAAAAAAAAAATATGGCCACAAGCCAAATGACACAATTGACAGATGGAGGAAAAGACTAACCTTGCACAGCAAGATGGATTCTAGCAATATTTGTGAGTTCACAAACTCATGAGAACCATCTTGGCCAATATTTGTGAGTTCACAAACTCATGAGAATCCATCTTGGCGTGCCCCCGCTGGTGCGATAGGGCTCGACAGGTGGTTGGCGACCAATCACAGAGCAGCATCGAGGTTTGTGCAGAAGCCAAAGGTGAAGAGCTCAAGCCAACCAAAACAAACATGGCGACGCCGACAGACATGATTTAGCCTATTTAGTGTCAATACAGACTATTTTGTTTTTTAAACAAGCAGAAGGTAATGCTTTGTGCATTTGTGGACAGGGAAGATGTCTGTGCTTTTCTCTCAACTGGATCTAACAAAAGTTAGTAATTTTCTTAGAGCCAGATCACAGTTTCGATTTTATCACAATTCATGTACACTTTGTAATTTTCTATTGTTTTTCAGAGGTAAATGAAGTAGTCTGCTTCACTATGAGTTGGCTATAGGTGGAACCCAGGACAGCAGACCCGTTTGTCTCATGTTTATTGTCTCATCCCTAACTGAGTGGTTAAATCTAACTGTCACTCACTCAGAGCCTTACAAAGCCTGTCCAATAGGAAAAGTAGGTAGGAAAATTGTGTTTAAGAGGTATCACAATATGATAAAAAAAATAGCACATTGCCACAGGGATGAGATCAACTCTTTTTTTTTTTTATCTGTTTTTTTCATTTGTCTTGAATTGTGTGACACGTCTTGAGTGCCACAATGTGTGTGTACATTATATAATAATAATAATAATAATAATAATAATAATGATTTTTTATTAGGGCTCATTTGGTGATAAAAATGGAATCATGATCTAATATGAGAGTGAACTCAAATTGAGTGGAGCTTTGAGGTTTGTGATTTTTTATAGTGGCTAATAAAAAGAGTAGATGACCCTGACAGCAGCTGCTGTACATTACACAGATAAACAAAGCTTAAAGAGGAGCATCTTATCTCTCTCTATACTTCAGACAAAGCCCGGAGAACAGGGGCCTGTGGTTAAGCTAGCTTCCCTCCTTGCTAACTGCTACTGTCAGCGCCTTTCACCAGAGACCCTGCCTCATTGTCTGAGGGTAGGAGATGAAAGTGGGCTTAAAAGGCTGTTGAAGTGTTGAGGAGCACATGGCAGCTCCAGCGGGGACAGCGTGAGAGCATGGGGAGCAGAGACCCAGCCAGGAGAGATGTCCCATGATCTAAGCCGTAACGCTGTTTGACAGATGGAAATATTTGTGTAGCCTCCAACCATAAGGAGGCAGTCCCTGGAAATCAAACATCAGTGCGAGAGTTATGACTTTTAAAAGAAACCTAATAATACATGATTCCGGTGTGAGACGATGTATTTTGCAATTGTGCCGAGAGCTAGTTTTAGTTGTGACAGAGGACAGAGGGGCATACGATGAAGCCAGATAAGCGGTTAAGTCAAACCCAAACCCTGGACTTCCTGTATCACAAAGCCAGTTTAAGAGCCTGAGTTAATGCTTATATCAGATCTGTCACTCTCTTTTCTGCACACATTACTGATCATCATATTTTAAGTCTCTGGGCAGTGGTTGTCTGCTCTATCCTCTTCAACACATATAATCACTTAGAAATATGAGTGTGCAGACAGGCTTGGACTCACCTCAAAAGGCACAGCATTCGTCAGAGAGGACCCGCTTACAGCTCTTCAGTCCTTTGCAAGAACCAATCTGTTTGTAAAACTGGTCAAATGACAAGGCACACGCCAAATAACTGGCGTCTTGACACTGAGCTGGGGTTCAGGCCTTGAGAAGCCAGCTCACTGAATTAAAGCCTGGCTATATGTTCAACCAGATTTGCAGTATACCCCTTTTTTCATCTTTCAATCTAGAGTTGACGATCTCAGTCATTTTGACACAGCAAATTAGTTAGAATAATGGTTCAGCTCCCATTGTGGTACACCTCATCCTGAGTTGGTATATGCATTAAAAGTGATCGATTGTAAAATACATGACCGCACAAACACGAATTAACATAAGAATGAGAATTTTAGCCAACTTATGTGTTTAATTGCGCTTTCAACCTTGACAGACAATTGCATTATGGGATTATGGGACCTTGGAAAACTAATTACCAGAAATTCTATGATATGTCAAGAGTTGCTTGTTTCTAGCTTACAAAAAGTGATCTCGATTAACAGAGCAGAGCTCAAGCCAAAAGCACAGAGGTCTGCGCCGCAAGAAAGCTAACGTGAAGATAACAACTATTGTGTTTAAAATAGAACAATGTGCTTGGCCTTGAGCTAACTTCTGTGACAATAATACTAGCCACAAGGTAAGTCATTCAATACACAAACAAAACTATTCAATTATTCACAGGGATATTTTTTTTTTTTTCCTATTCGTCTTCTGGCACATCAACAACGGGCAGTAGCTACATTTACTTTACTTTAGCTTTTGCATTATGGGATAAGTAAACAGTTCTATAAATGTATATTTTACTATCTAAAAATGAACTAACTAATTTTAAATACAAAGATTTATTTTCAAGTGAGCAGGTTAAGATTTAGCCAGTGGCATATTGTTCGCTTAAATATTAAAACTACATAATAAGTACATTAAAATGTTCATTTTTACTGACAACTGTGTGATGTTTCAATAGCTTCCCTTTAACAACAGTTTAGCTATTTAAGCTCACATATTCTGATGCTCTTACATTTTTTGTTTTGCCTTTTTACATACTTGTGATTAATTATATCTCTCTTTCTACAGGCACATAATTTTGAACAAAAAGTTGTTTTCTTACTGCCAGAAGTACAGTAAACAAAAAAGACATATTGGCCAAGAGAAGAATAACTTAAGCAGATGAAAATGTTTATTTATTTGTTTGTTGAAAAGGTCTACTCTCTACTGGTTTAAAAATGCCTCCAGTCTGTTTGAATACTACTAAAACACTGCCTGAAGTAGACAGAGACAGTGGAAGTGTATGTGAAGGGGTATTGTTGAAATACAGTGTCTGCTTATCTGACACTAAAATATAAATATACAAAGTACATTGTTATGCATATGTCACAAATGTACATTCATCCTCTGCATTAAAGAGCTCGTGAATGTCAAGGTAGCACAGTGTTATTCAGTGAGCCCGCGCACCAAGTCAACTCCTCCACTAATAAGGACACATGAGATTTGGCAGCCGTGCATATGAGCTTGATTTAAGAGCGAATATTCATGGCCGTAAAATAAATTAAAATAGTATTAAACTGTAGTTAATTGTCATTCCAGCAGGCAGGACAATAAAGTAAGAAAGAAATTGATGGTAACTTTTCAAACTGGAAGAAGACAAAACTAAGCAGATGGGTACAGCGCGATGAAAATTGGACACAAATGGAACAGCAGCAGGAAGGAACTGCTTGTACCTCATAGTAATTAGCAAACTAAAATGTTTACACCCAGGATTCGTGCTGTTGGTGTGAGCAGACTGTTTACAATAAGCCTGCATATTTCAAGGCAAGCTTAAATAACAGTGGTTCAGGAAGTGGAAGTATTACGCCATATCTAAAATGTACAACTTTACATTACAGGCCCTGTATGTGGCTTTTTCTCTTTAAGTTAAGGAACACGTCCCTTTACTCCATGAAGTGTGTTATAAAAGCAGTTAACTGAAAAACAAGACGCTCTTATTTAATAATGCAGAGACAAAATCAATCTGGTTTGACGTAAACTCAGGTTGTTTCAATTCCGATACTGGTGTCAGCAAAAGCTCCAACGCTGCACATTTTTCAGGTATCAGTATCCACGAGTACTCAGACCAAATCAACAATCCGATACCACTCTGTATTTCCAGAATGAGGACCCATAGATGCGAGCACTGCCACTAGAGCTGTCACGATAACAAAGTTTGAAGTTTGATATATCGCTGAAATAAATATAGACGACGAACGATGATACTGAAGCTAATTTATGCCACTGACACAATAACTCAAGAGCAGATTTAAACCACAAAAACTAAAACTAAACACGAGCTGCAATAAATAAACAGAAGCAAAACTTTAGTACTTAGTTTGCATCTGTAATGAGTCATAGAAGGTATTAATTCAACCTTTTACGTCTTAAATCTTATCGTATAGCCAAAAAAGAACCAAAAATCTCCCAGTGCAAAGAAAAATCATACATGATAAATACTGAGCCTCAAAAAATATCATTCCACCTATCTTGTATTGAACGATAAGTTTGAGTTTGAGGCTAATGCTACCGCTAACGCCCAGAGCAGGTTAAATGCAGACTGTGGAGGCTCTGCAGACACTTAAAACATGCTGATAATGACAGAAAAGACATTTGCGTTACCTCTTAGATACCTTCATTTAGTTTTTGATGTGGATGCTGAACTTGGTAAAACAACTACGGAGAGGATGAGCGTCTTTTTACAGGCCTCTGTTGTTTTTTATCCACGCTCTGTGGTAGAAAGTAATGAAGTAGAAAAGTAAAAGGTGCTTAAATCTCATCATCAGGACCATTATACATTTGACTCCAATACTTTAGCCCTCAAAATCTCATTTATTCTTGTAGATTTTCTTATATTTTATTGCTTGCTTGTATTGTTACAAAATTGATTAGCCTTAGTCTACTTTACATTCACATTATGCGGTATCGGATTGGTATCAGTATCAGTGAGTACACTACGGCAAGGAACAATACTAATGTGAACCATAAATACTGATGAT
Source organism: Periophthalmodon schlosseri (assembly GCA_000787095.1). NCBI lineage: Eukaryota > Metazoa > Chordata > Actinopteri > Gobiiformes > Gobiidae > Periophthalmodon > Periophthalmodon schlosseri. The sequence goes on along the minus strand of KN486974.1, from coordinate 10,486 downwards.
AGGAGAATGTTCTATGGTTCAAAATGTGTATAAGACCGTTAAGTGGCTGTAAGTACCTATTATGGTGCGGTATTATGGTATGTGCTGTCTGCATCTAATTATAAAGCATTTTATCAGGAAGCGTGCCATTAGCATTACTGTGATGGTAAAAATCTGCTCTGAAAAGTGCTTATAAACTCATCACGGCAAATAATTAGAAGCCTAGGAATGTGTTGTTAGGAAAGTGAGAAAGAAGTTTGCACCCCTGCACACTTTTAAGACAGTAAAAATCAGATACAGCATCTTTAAAGTACACCTATAGCTTTGTTCCCAAATATAAGTACTGGCTAGAGAGTCATCAAATTAAAAAAAAAGAGCTTGGTGATACAGATCTTCTGCTTAACTCCTGGGAAGTGCTGTAAAATTGATGACAGCCAAGCAATTCCGGTCAAGGTCAATGCGTTTCGATCATTCCAGTTAAACTTTTGCACACGCATGAATATAGGTAAAGCAGATGTCGTAGATATAGTTAAATTATGTGTCTTCCATTTATCACACAGGCTCAACATGTGGCCAAAGCAAGATTTTGTTCCATTGCGGCTTTGTCAATGAGTGATTGGAGGAGGCCCGGCAGACATGAAGGTCTCTTGCTTTGTGGAGAGGGAGGTAAAAATAAGCTTTTGATTTAGAATTCAGTCAGAAAATCCATCAAGATTTGTGCAGACAGATGCATCTGTCTGCCGGTCTGCAACAAAAATGTGGTGAAGTAATGATATTCTCCTCTGCTGTGGCCAAGCAGTTACTGTGCTGTGTGAACAAACTGGTGAGCTTGTGCAGGAGCCTCCTTATCGTTTACAAAGGAAAACATCAAATCTATATTTATGATCGTGGAAAGATCTGGATTTGAAAAGGTTGGTGGTGTTGGTGATGTTGGCGGTGGTGATGTTGGCGGTGGTGATGTTGGCGGTGGTGATGTTGGCGGTGGTGGTGTTGGCGGTGGTGTGTGTGATTTGGGCGAAAGCTAAAGGTGAAGCATCCAAACAAACCAAAACAAACATAGTGACGCTGGCAGATGTACTTGAGACTATTTTAGCAGACTTTTTTTTAGCAGTGCTTTGTGCATTTGTGGATGAGAAAATGTGCTTTTCTTTCCACCGGATTTAACAAAAGTTTGACATTTCGGCTCGTTCCACTGTTGTGACGCTTCAACCAATCACAGTCAAATATCGGTCAAGAGGTTCCTCCTTTTCCTGACTGCTTTCAGCGAGAGTCATTTCAGATTATTGCGCACAACTCAATGCAGACTGCTACACATATCAAAATGGAGTTAGCGAGGTTAAGCTGCTATAGCCCAAAGCACATTCTTCCTGCAAAACCCTTTATTGCATAGTAATGATTGTTGAATATGGGGACGATTTAATTTCACTCAAGAACTGGTTTTGAGTGATCCTGATCCTGATCCGAAAGTATTTATTTATATATGCAAATCTATACGTTAATCCGACTTAAAAATCACAGTTTTGTTAGTATCCTTTATAATAACAGGACAGATTATCAGAACATATCTTCTCCTGGGTAAACCATTTGCATTTGTCTTCAAAAAACAAGTGTACTAGTCATCTGAACAACACAAAACAATACGGACACTGTAGTCGCTTTATTTTCACTTTTACTTATCTCTCAGGCTGGGGCAAAGTGGGCATAGCTCTGCACACTATGGGACATATAGACTGACCTGTTAATGTATTTGGACGGGAGGCAGCTGGTGTGTAAAATCAAACTTAAAATGTGATGTGTTGGTTGTAAAGCTAATAGAAAATAGTGATTTATAACTTAAGTGAAAAAAACAAACTTTCATTGAGTAAAATATACGTTGTAATACAGCCATTTTCCCAGCACCCTAGTGTGGAGAGCATTTCAAAGTTTGGACAGATAATTCCTCATGCCGTTCACACAGTATGGGGCCATAGAAATCAAAGTCTACTTTCCCACAATCCATTAGCAGGATGTGAGTCGCCCATCTGCTGAAGTAAAACAGTTGTCATTTTAACGGGAATCAATGGTCCGTATCACATTTTTATTATTTATATGTCTTAGTGCACATTTTGATTTGGAGGGATTTGTCCTCAGGCTGTAATAGTCCAAATCAATCCGTGCTCACTTAAGTTGAAACACTCAGATGTCAACTTAAAGCACTTCATGGTTAAGTGAGTGCAGCGGAGAGGAGAATAGGGCTGATGTGCATGTGCCCGACGCATGTCACTCATCTGCGCCTGTAATCCCACGCTCCACTGCCTTATTCTATTGGGAAGCAAAGCAACTGAAGGCTCCCAGCGGGATATCGGCACCAAGCAGCAATCCATTTGCCCCGGCCACGGACAGTAGAGAGGGACAAGCCTTTCAAATACTGCTAAATGTAAATGTGGGACAGTGAAATGCAGAAAAGATTGAAATTATATTTAAGAAAACATAATGAGCAAAAAAAAAAAAAAAAGAATAACCAGTGTATTCTTTGTGTAGGTCCCAAGCCGAGAGAAAGACGTGTGTATAGCTTAAACTTTACAGTATTTTCCATTAAGAGACCATGATGGATACTGCAGACGTTTTTCTCTCCCAAAAAACAATGTGAACTATCACACAACATGATAGTTGTACTTTGTATTTTCATACATTAAACAGTAACTCTAGCATTAAAAATATACAGTTGAAACTATTTGCTTCTGTGTTGAAGCCATTACTCCAAAAGAAACACAAAAAAGACAGATTTCAGTTTGCAAATTCACACAGGCACAAAGACCTTAATTTTTGGAGACATGTCCTGTGGTCTGATGAAAGTAAAATTGAACTGTTTGGTCATAATGAGCATCGTTACGTTTGGAGGAAAAAGGGGGAAGCTTGCAAGCCTGAGAACACCATCCCAACTGTGAAATACGGGGGTGGCGGCATCATGTTGTGGGGTTGTTTTGCTGCAGGAGGGACTGGTGCACTTCACAAAATAGATGGCATCATGGGGAAAGAACATTATGTGGAAATACTGAAGTAACATCTCCAGATATCAGCCAGGAAATTAAAGCTTGGGCACAAATGGGTCTTCCAAATGAACAATGACCCGAAGCAAACTGCCAAACTGGTTACAAAGTGGCTAAGGATAACAAAGTCAACGTTTTGGAGAGGCCATCACAAAGTCCTGATCTCAAGCCTATTGAAAATGTATGGGCAGACCTGAAAAGGCATACGCCAGCAAGGCGGCTTACAAACTTGGCAGTTACACCAGTTGTGTGAGAGGCTTGTGGAAGGATATCCAAAATGTTTGACTTGTACTTTTCTAAAACTATTTCAATACAGATTTATTGTGTATAACACAGCCTCAGACTTAGAGTAGCAGAGATACAAACATGACAACCATTAAAGAACTACGGCAGTCAAGCTGTACCTATAGCTAAACCTGCACAGGTTATGTATGTAGATGACCCCTGCATTGCCTTGAACTGTAATATCCACACAGGAAATATACTGTCTTCATTGTAACCTGGTCCATGGAAAGCTGAGCCCCAGGCACAGAGCCCAGAGGCAGCAGCCAGAGTGGCACCTCGCTGGCTGACAACCAACCTGGACGCTCTATCAGAAAGCCTGGACTGCAGCTGCGAGGACACTGAATAAAATATAAAGTAAAGAATGGTTTGGTGCGTGGGAGGAAGATAGAACAGGAAAGGCAGTGGTATATAAACACAACAGTGAATACAAATATGCATTGCATCATATTTAGCCCAAAAAATAGGGCTGCAACTAAATATTTGCCTTTAAATTGGTTATAGCTATAATCCGGCATATTTACATTTGTTTAATACAGATGTTCATTGATGTGTAATGTCCCTATCAAATAAAGAAATAGTTTGAATACATTATCAACCAAATACAGATTAAAACATGGTGACTTCTATTTACAAATAAAGCGTACTAAATAGTACTAAATTTGTTTGGGGTTTTTTTCACATTTGAATTTAATAATGCCACTCTTTTGTATGTTTGAATCTGTATACTCCAGATAAAGATTGCACTTACAATGAATAACAAATACAACTATGATTACTTTTTTATAGTCGGCTTGTCAC
>JACM01036797.1:0-18554 GCA_000787095.1 Periophthalmodon schlosseri | reverse complement strand
CAGCTAAAGACGAGCTAACGAGGAAGGCAAATGGCCCACGGTAGCTTTTCAAACCCCGTATTATTACCGGCCAAACATCTCAACGGGTTACAAGGCATTGACGTTACCTTGGCGCATCAATTGACAGGCGCGGCAGAGTCGGTGACACAGGTAGGGGCCCCTGCGCGTCTTCAAACACGTGCATTAGCAAACAGGAGGTTATATTTAAAAGTGACGTAAGCGGCAGCAGCGGCGGATCAAGCCTCCGCTGTGATCCGCTGCTATGAAATTCTTAGATGTCGAGACGGGTAATGCCGTTGAGACAGAGTGTGACGTCGGCTCGGGGAACTTGCCTGGAGAGTCAAGCCGAGCTCACTGTTTAGTTTCGTTTTCCAACCGAAATCCCTTTTTAATTCGATATTTTGATGAGCTATCGAATGACAAACATGCAAACATTTGAGTTAGGCCTTTACTTAAAAATGCGCGACGTATCTTCCCGCTCGTTTCATGGAGATGTCATCGCTTTGCCGGGAATGTTCCAGTTTTTAGCCGTCGCAAACGCAATAGAAGTCTCCTTGCCTTAGTTTTACGTGGGCATGGTTAAAGGTCCATTGTGTAACTTTTCAGGCGAAGGGTCTGCCGTCTTCTTGCCTGAAGGAGATGTTATTGCTTTGCGAGGAATGTTCCACAGTATGTACCGAGTTAAAACAGATCTATCTCCACGGAGACAAGCAGTTGACGAACCCAGGCCGAGTTACTAGTCAGAACTGTGGAGATCAGATACCTGTTTTTCAAGGTTTTTTTTTGTTTTTTAAGAAATAAAATACCTACTAATTGAATAAATGAAAGATAAACGTTAAATGCCATACGGTGGAACATTCCTGGGAAAGCAACGGCAACTCCTTCAGGCAAGCAGGAAGGCAGGCGTCCGAAAAGTTACGCACTGGACCTTTAAACGTGCTTACCGTAAAACTAAGGCAAGGAGACTTCAGTTGCGATTGCGACTGCTAAAAACTGGAACATTCCTGGCGAAGCGACGACATCTCCATGAAACGAGCCGGAAGTTACGACGTGCATTTTTAAGTAAAGGCCAAACTCAAACGTTCATCTGTCAAAATCACACATTAAAAAGGGTTTGGGTCGGCAGTGCAACAAAGTGTCGCAATTTTGGGATACTTTGGGCGAAGAAATGGGGAAAATATTCAGGTACACGTTACCAAGAACATGCATAGCGATGTATTTTGGACAAACCACTGACGCGCACATCCCAAAAAAGGATTATTTTTTAATCAAACTATTACTGGCAGCATAAAAAAAAACATTACGCAAAAACGGCATAAGGAAGACCCCCCTACGCTTGGCAACTTGAAGGACATTGTGGAAGAAATTCGCGTTATGAAGAGATTTACACATATTCTAAGGTTACAAAAAGAAAAATGTGAAGAGCACCGGGAAAAATGGAAATTGTATTTAAATGACAGCTGACCGATTGTTCATTGTTCTATTGTTTTAATGTCTTTTGAAAACAATAAAATATAAGTTAAAAAAAAAAAAAATGCTTACCATAAAACTAAGGCAAGGAGACTTCTATTGCGACTGCGACTGCTAAAAACTGGAACATTCCTGGCGAAGCGGCGACATCTCCATGAAACGAGCCGGAAGTTACGACGTGTATTTCCAAGTAAAGACCTAACTCAAACGTTCATCTATCAAAATCTCACATTAAAAAGGGTTTGGGTCAGATTGCGTCAAAAAATGTCATATCTGTTATATATATATGACTAGTTCTAAACTTGTACTTATGATCATTGGACAAGAGGATGCAAAGAGGAACAGGTTGTGTGGCGGTCCATTTGGAAATTGGACAGAACTAAAATGCCATTAAAAGCTAATTAGCATCATTGTACCGACCATTTTAATTAGGAAGTCCTCAGATGACTTTGCTCAGTGTTGTGAATAGTAACTAGTACGTATGAACTGGGGCCCATGACTGAAAGCCGCGAAGAAACTTAAACATTTAACATCCCTACATTTATTCGATTTAAAAGTTACAGCTTAATAAAAAGATTATGTTTGGCAAATGTGCCTTCTTGGAATCATCTTAAAGCAGTTAACTTTTAAAAGGAAAGAAGCGAAGTTCCTTTGATAAAAGCAGCCGCCCAAAGGCTCACGGTAACTCTCTGTTGTAATCATTATTCAAGCCACCTCTGTTTCATTCTCCACCAATTTTATTAACGCGCCAACGAACGGTGGCTGCCACAGATATTATTCCTCTGGTCCATTTGCATAAAAAGCAACAGGGCTCGCTTCCCTTCGGATCGGCCTCAGCAGACAGACGCCGCTGCATATTTCTGCTCTGAAAGTGAACGGATACTGAAGGAATCCATTTTGTTCTCGAGGAGACCGTCTTAATTAGGGATTGGAGTGTTTTGGGCTGGTGGGTAAGAAGGAGCCGTGCAATGTTCATCTAATTAGCTCAAATATAGAAGGCTTATAGAGGGACCGCCGCTGCCACGCCGGCCATGATCCTAAACTTGAAGGTTCTCTGTAATAAGACCCTCAGTGAGCGTGAAGGGAGCAGGTGGACTCATAATGATATATATGCATGTATTCAGATCAGTCATAGGCTGCAGTGGGTTTGCGGTTAGAGCCTTGAATGTGCGAATGTGATAAGTGAATGAGGGATGATGGCCAGAGGGTTGGTAGGGGCAGACCGGCAGCCTCACTTCAGTTATTCAGCCCCGGGGCAGCTGTTGCTAGGAGAAGTTTACCACTCGCGAGTTAGAATGAATAATGCATGAAATTTAAATGGTCCTTTCGCGTCACCAAAAGTCCTACATAAGACTAACGCATTATGATAATCGCTTTATGACTTTTGAATTTAAAAGCGCTGCACTTGGTTCTTCTTCTGATCGTCTTAAAAAAGTTCAAAACCGAGCTGGTTCATTTCAAACTTTTTGCAGCCGTCCAAACTCGTTCCTCACTTCCGTAACACGTTTCTAGCATCATAATTATTCGCCGCAGTGAGTTTATAAGCTGGTTTCACGTTTCATGTTTAGGCATCGCACCACTGCTAACAACAATTAGCATGCTAACAGCGCGCCAGCATTACTTCTGTGTTTGTCATCGATGAAATTGCTTTATAATCATGCAAAGGCAGCACGCGGCAGTCTCTTTTTGACCTTAAGAGCTGCTTTTACTATATATACGTTGTCAAAACTGAAAAAAATTTAGCACAGCACCTTTACGTAAGAGTCAAATGCACGTTTCTGTTTCGTTCAGCCGAAGGTATAATTGTCTTGTTTGTCTCACTGGGGTTGAATGAACTTTCGTTTTTAGTTAAACTGGGTCATTGCTTTAAGTGTTTAAATTGACAGGTAATTTACTCCGAACAATATGCCAAGCGAGTGTCACCCCCGTGGAAGTGTGCGCTGATGCTGTTTTGGTTCGTTCATTATGGAAAACCCAGGGGGATCCGATGTGAAGTCAGACTGAAAAGTGACAAGCACGGAGTGATTAACATCTGCAAGGGAGCGTCGTCATGTGGAGCCGTAGCCCAGATCAAGACCGCCGCGTCTATTCATACCTTCACCGAATCCCCAACGAAATCACTCTTTTTCTCGCCTAAAAAAATTCTCGTTTAACTTTACTTCTGAACGGGGCGTCTGAAAGGCTCTAACCGCAGTTGACAGTCCATTTACCGGGCCGCTTGAGTGTACAAATCCGAACGTGGGATTCCTGTCTTCTCCCTCGGCGTTCGCTTTAGTCGGAGAGCGGGATAAAGGCGAATTCTGAATGCTTCTATTTGGATTCAAATGGCATAAAGTGGGCTAATCGGAATGAGCGTCGAAAGCTGCCGGTACGCTAACCTGTGGGACGGTGCTTCTGTGCAGGAGACGGCGTGTGTGAATCGCCGGTTTAATTACGTGCGTCTGGGAGGGGAATAAGAAGCTGACATGGGGCCAAAAGAGTCTCCGTGGAATTCAACTTTAAATGACTTTGCTTTGAAAGTCAGACCTCAGTCCCACCAAAGAGCCAAGTCTCGGCGGTAAAGTTCGGGAAATGTTGCCTCATCGCGGTGAAGTTTTATTTTGATGTTTTTGTTTCGTTTTGAGAATACAAACTGGTTTATATTCGCGTGGAACTAATATAAGCATGCAACAATAATAAATCCTTGTTTCAAAAAAGAGATTAAACTCATAAATAGTGAACTTGCCATATCCTGTCAAATAATACTGCGGTTTGCCTCATCGTGAAGTAGAAACACTTGTACAAGAGAGACCTTTAGTTTTTAATAAGTAGTAGTGGTAGTTAAAGTTGCACTGTGTAACTTTTCTAGTGTTGAGGAGTCTGCCACCTGTTCGTCATGGAGATGTTATTTGCGTTTATGTCCCACTATGGGATCTTGCATTTGTTCACGTCCAGGTGTTTTTATGACTTAAAAAAATGCATTCTGGCTATGAGTGGGCTCGCCTCTTCACAAACCTCATCTGTAACTTCGCTTGTTCGTATCGCCTGCTTGTCACCACGGAGATGCATACACGTATTAGCAAACTGTGGAACATTCCAGGCAGTAGCGTGCGGTGACTTCTACGCGTAGGCAAGCGGACTTTGGGGTGGACGTCAATATTTAGTCGATAGCATTAATAATGCCACTTTTTATACAAACTGCATTGCAAATTAGCGTATTTCTTTTTACTGACATATTAATTAAGCCATTTTGGAGTCGAATTAGCGAAGCCCAGACCTACGTAGCTTAGATCCGAGGCCGAGCATAGCAGACCTTCCATCAGAAAAGTTCTAGTGCACCTTGAAGTAATGACTGGCAGCGTGTAACAAGATCTTTTGATTTGCCCATGAATTTGAAACTACACTTTGAGTAATATTTCTTTTGTCGCCCGCAGTCAATCACTCTGAAATCCAGTATTCCATTGTGCAGGCCTCACAGTTTCCACAGCTCTGTCAGTCTCCTGTGAAACTTGAGTATAGCGGTTTTATTCGGTGACTGATGCCCTTCATGTGTGCCCTGTGTGGCTGGCTCTTAGGCCCGCGTCAGACCGGTCTGTCAGCGTGCGACTCCACGCGCCGTATCATGGCTGCCTAATCCCATAATTACGGCAATCGCACATCTACACTGTCGGCTTTATGATCTATGAATGAGAGCCAAAAAACTGTCTATATTCGACACCACGTTTTACATATTTCTGTTCAGGCGAATTTCCATTGCACATACCAGGGTTGTGACCACAGATTGTTTAGATAAATGGACGTAGCTAACCTGCTAGCCGCCGCGTTACAAATAGGAAGTGAGCATAGGCGCATTTCCTGGTCTTAAAATGTTCGTATTAACCCGCTCTACATGATCCTGGTGTGTTTATTTCGCTATTGTGTCCATAAATCGAGATATGAACATTAATAACAGACAAATCAGGCGCCTTCTTTTCCCCGCTAGCGTTAGCAACAGGTGTGATTGACAGCGTTGCTAAGCACCTGCTCCCTACTAAACCAGTTTTGTGGGCAGGAAGGGACGTTACCTTCAACAGCCTCGCTCTGGATTGGCTCTCTGGTTGCTATGATACTCGCGGTCGGAATTCCTAATGTGGAACTCGGCTCCAAATTCACCGCTATAACCGCTAGCCTCGATTAGCTTAATCTGACTGGAGCCGAACGCTACGGGTGACGTCACACTCACTCAGTCCACTTCTTTTTACAGTCTGCGGTTGTGACAAAACTTCAGTTGCTTTAAATGACATTTCCAAATCAAATAAAGTCCCACATGCCCTTCCGCCCAACCACCTTACCAACCACACGCTAAAATACACAAGGCTAACTCCAGATAAACAGTTTGGCAGCGCTCATTTTGTTACTTGTTCAAACAAAGGAAACTTGTTCCTAAAATACAGTAGAAGAATTGACGGTGCTAATTATCAGAATAACAGCAGATGTGGTGGAAGAATACAATATTGTGATTTTAACAGCAAAAACAACAATCTGAAATATGTTAAAAGGCGTTTGAGTTAAGTGACTTTGACGAGCAATTGGGGTAAAATGCCCAAAGGGTTTTTCCATTTTAGATAATTATTCTAATAACACTTGAAATAAGAAGAGACGGTTTTATTGTTTGATTTTCTAACTGTCTCTGTTGGTTAAATCAAGAATTTTGTGTAGCTCTGCGAGACGACTGCTGTTTTGGGGCTCTACAAAAATAATTACAATTAAAATGACAAAAAATTATGTTCTATTGGCAAGTGGCTAATGAAAAACTACTCAAAACTAGTAAAATTGTTCTTGCAACGTATCAGATTGTGAAGAGTGGCATGTGCCTTTAAGGTCCGATATTACACAAATTTTACTCTTGTGAGCTTTTAGTCATGTTATAATGCAGTTACATCCTCAAAAACAGACCTGGAGTTGTGTTTTTTTTCCTTAACACATGTTTGAGTAACACTTTATTATTAGTCTGTCTACATCTCAAAAGCTTAAAATGCTCTGTTCCACCTTGTGATGTCATGAAGCGGTAGTTTTCAAGTTAACAGCTCCTTTTACCTTTAGTTCAGTAGAGATGGGGAATTCCAGAGCTGAAATGATCCAAATGATTCTAGTGAAGGTGTGTGAGGTTTGAAAACACAGTGGAGCACTTCCTGTATTACCACATGACATCACAAGGTGGAACAGAGTGTTTTCCGTCTGAGAGAAGAACTCAGCTTAAACACGCAGGGTTTGTGTGTTAAATGTGTGAATGAAACAAAACACAACTCCAGGTCTGTCCGTGACGAGGAAACAACATCATAACACAGAAAATAGCGTAACACGGGCTTTTTAATGGCTGACGGCAGTACAGTTCTCTCCTGTGATGACGCATTATGTTTTTCATTCATTCGTCGTCGTCGTTGTTGTTGTTGTTGTTTCAGAGCCAAGAAGAAGACGAAGCCCTTGAACCTTAAGATCCACAGCAGCGTGGGCAGCTGTGAGAACCTGCCGACGCAGCGCTCTCCCATCCACAGCGAGCGGTCTCTGCGATCCTTCTTCTTCCCCTCCTTCATCCCATCCACCCCTCCTGTGCACGCCGAAACCCCCTCTGCAAGTAAGTCACCCAACAGCTCATAAAATCATGCTTCATTCACGTAGCGCTCCGCAGTTTTGGGCCAAAAATCTAATGGCAGCTTCTTTTGTGGGTAGATTTGCAAATGATGTTTTAAAGTCTGGATTCATTTCACAGAGCGCATTTTAAACACGTCCACGACACAGACTGTATATATAAATGGATATAGCTAACGTGCTAGCTGCGTTCCAAATAAGGAGTGATCACGGTTGCGCTTCCGGCTCCATTGACTCCGGCTCCAATTCACTTTACATCGAAAAATTGTCGCCTCTCTCTCTGTAACTGCTGCAGTGAGCCACGTCATTTTGGTCTTAAAATGTTCGTATTAACCCGCTCTACTTGATCCTGGTCCTTTTTATTTTGCTATTTTGCCCGTGATTCAAGATATGAACATTATAACAGACAAAATCAGGTGCCTTCTTTCCCCGAGGTCGCTCTCTCCGCTAGCGTTAGCAACAGGTTTGATTGACAGCGTTGCTAAGCGCCTGCTCCCTTCTAAACAAGTGCTGCGGGCGGGAAGGAGCGTTACCTTCAACAGCCTCGCTCCGGATTGGCTCTCTGGTTGCTATGATACTTGTGGACAAAATTCTAAATATGGAACTGGGCTCCAAATTGGCCCCTATAACCGCTCTGGCCTCGATGAGCTTCGTTTGACTGGAGCCGAACGCTACGGGTGACGTCACACTCGCTTAGTCCACTTCTTTATACAGTCTGTGGTCCATGAGCAGTAATATCTGAGAGAAGACTGAAATATGAACTGCTTATTTAATACAAAAATCCCATCCAAAAAATGGCAACTTCTGTGATTTGGTCATTGTGCCAGTTCAAATTGCAGTTTCTGTTCGATTGTTGATTATTTGCGAGGTCCTACTATCGCATCTTCCTGCTGCTTTTCCATATATTTCCGTTTCGTTTGTGCGAAGACACTGTGCCAAATGAACGTGTGCTGTGGCAACCGCACAAGATTGAGGACTTAAACTGAATTATTGTAAATTAAAGGTGCATTATGTCACTTTTCCAGCACCTGCTTGTCTTGAGATGTTACTGCTTTACCGGAAATATCCCACAGTATTGCATTAAACGTATCTATCTTGCATTTATTCAGTTACACATGTTTTTATTGCGCAAAGTTACCTTGAAAAGCTTTCATTCATAACGTGAGAGCCTTCCCACAAATCTGTCCTGTTACTTCGCCTGGCGGGACCACCTGTTTGTTTCCATGGAGATATACAAGTTTAATGCCATACTGTTAGGTCACGATGATTACTACATCGACTTAACGTTCAATATTTGTGAGATGGAACAATACTTTTTGGGGGTCATTAGTTATTATGGGGAGTTTTTCTTTGTGCTAGTGGGGAACTCTTTGTTTATTTTTCAGTTCTACGATAAGATTTGAGTAAAAGAAGGTTGAATAAATAACTTTTATGACTCATTATAGAAACAACTATTATCTAATTCTGCATTTTTTAAATTTTTTTTATTGCAGTTCATGTTTTTAGCCATATTATACATTTTGAATCTTGTTGTGGAGAATAATTCTACTTAATGGTTTTGTGTCAGTGCCAATCGGTTTCAATATTATCGTTTATCGTTTATATTTTCTTCAGCAATTGTCGGTTTCTGTTCTGTTGCATGAAGAACAGGTGCAGAGGCACGGGGATCGTTCTGTAGATCTTTATTGTCGGTTACAGCGATACAGTCGGGTTAAAGGCAGCATCCAGCAAAATTCAAAGCGGAGTCAAGTGAGTAGTGTCCTAAGCGATGTCTGAAGCAGAGTCTAGTGCAGAGTCTAAACAAGATGAGATTGTACCAGTGTTTTATACTCCTCGAAGAGTGAGGGTTACACATTAACCCTGGAGAACTCAAGAACCCTTTTCTTCTTTGGAAAATTATGAACAATGCATTAAATTACTGCTATAAGTTCACTGAACACTGAAATATCCACTTTTTTAACCCTTTATTCCCTAATTTAGGATCAGGGCCAAATTCGACCCAATGGGCTTTAGGCGAATCATTTCAAAGAATCACAATAACAAACACTGTCAATGCAAACTATTTTAAATTTAGGAAAATAATCAGTCAACCACACAGAAACAATGAGATATGAGACAATGTTCTTTTTTTCTTTATTTGTTGCATGTTAGAACTGAATTTCAAATGTACAAACTCACTTTGGCCAATGGAAACAAGAACACAAGGCCAAAACCACTACCACTCTGACTCATTTTAGTTCAATATTCATCCACTAGGTGTCTCTATGCAGGGGCCAGAAGTGGCACTCTGGGCTTTTGAAGTTAAATTTGACATATTTTTTTTGTTTCATTTTGGGTAGCAGCAATTAACTGTGGCCAGGGTTAAGAAATTTAAAGCAAAGTCGAACAAAGGTGCAGCGTTTTGCACCTTTGTAAGAAAGTAAGCAATGTATTACATTTGTATATTGTCCACACAATATATCGCTCTTCAAAATTTGTTATCGTGACAGACCTACCTACATACTGTGCAAAATTACAGGTAAACTTGACTGTTAGTCCCGCCCACTTACCCCACTCAGATTTTGAAGTATGAAAGAGGAACTGCTCTTCATTTTGTCAAACGCTGTTGCTAGCGTACACTTCTCATCTGACAAAAACCCTTTTATACATTGGCAACATCATTCAAGTTTTACTATAAATTTCTGCTTTTACAACAGATTGCATAAAGAGCGTTTTTCCTGAAATAGATGAAAAAAGTACAGCACAGGCCTTGAACCTCGCACAGCATTCTTCCCCGGGCCTTGAATGAAAAAACGCTCACTTCCAACAATGACGTGTGCCGCCCTAGATTTTCATTGAAACGTAGTTGTCCTGGAAGCGTCCGCAGTTGACAATCAGCTGCGTGTTATGACCGGAGGTGGTGTGTTACCGCATGCTCGCCGCCCGACGTTTGAGGTGTGTAACTGATGAAGCCATTAGCGGAACGGGGAAACGTTAAAGAACTGAAACCTAAGGAGGCCTGTCGAGTGGAGTTGATGTATGGCTTTCACTCAGGGCCGTGAATAGCGGTAGAGCTTAACCAGCGCATGTTTACGGGCGAGGCCTGGCTCTGAATAAACAACCTCCGGGTACGAGACAGCACATAAATATTCTTTGAACAAACCGGTGCAGATGGAGGGAGTAGTTTTCTGTTACTAGTTTAATCCATCAAGAGAACTGCATGTATTTGTGGCACGGCGTTAGTGGGTTTCAGATGACGTCACGACATTCGATTGGGCGACAGAAACTCGGTAGTGTTTACCTCATAGACTGTTTATATAAATGGATGTAGCTAACCTGCTAGCCGCTGCGTTCCAGATAGGAAGTGATCATGGGCACGTTTCCGGCTGCATCGACTCTGGCTCAATTCACTTTACACTGAAAAAGTCTCTATAACTGCTGCTGTGAGCGTCGTCATTTTGTTACATGATCCTTGTGTTTTTATTTTGCTATTTTGCCTGTAAATCAAGATATGAACATTAATAACAGACAAATCAGCCGTCTGCTTTCTCCGAGGTCACTCCCGCTAGCGTTAGCAACAGGTTTGATTGACAGCGTTGCTAAGCACTCGCTTCCTGCTAAATCAGTGGTGCGGGCAGGAAGGAGCGATTCCTTCAACAGCTTCGCTCGGGATTGACTCTTTGGTTGCTCTGATACTCGCGTTCGGAATTCCAAACGTGGAACTCGGCTCCAAATTCGCCGTTGTAACCGCTAGCCTCGGTGAGCTTCATTTGACTGGAGCCGAACGCGACGTCGCACTCACTTAGTCCACTTCTTCACACAGTCTGTGGTTTGTCCGCTGATCTGAAGTTTGCCGGTTCGAATCCCGCTCTCGACATAAACATCACAGGTAGAGCGGTCAGATCCACTGACCCACAGGTTGGCGGTGCGATTCCAGCTCCCACAGATGAATGCTGTCGTTGTCTCCTTGGGCAAGACACTTAACCCACCTCGCCCCCAGTGTCTGCGTACGCTGCTGTGTGAATGTGTGTGTGAATGGGTGAGTGGTTCCTTGATGCTTTGAGTGAAGGTGGAAAAGCGCTGTATAAAAACGTGTGACCATGTGACCAATAATATTTAATACAGATGGGGGCAGTTAACTTGAATGATAAATGTTAAAATGTAGATTTCTGTTGTAACGCAGTGAGTTCTTGGGTCTAGTCACGAATAGAAATGATCAGGTTCAACATTTGTGAGTTTACCTTTTGGATATTTCTTATGAGAATACGATTTAATCAATAGGGGAAACTGATTCGACAGTGTACTACAGACCTATATATTGGTAAAAACACTTTGATATTTGACTTTTTCTTATTATGTCTTAATAGTTTTATATCCCAGCTCCTAAAGTCACAGTCCTAAAAGGTCACAGTGACATGCGGCTTCAGAATATCAAGGGATTATACTGCAAAATATCTATTCTACATGAGGTGAATTCAGAATAAGCCTTTTAATTTGAGTAGAGATTATTATTTTAACTTGTTTCTACATATTTCAGACTCGTTTCAATACATTTGCAGTTATTTCAGTCTAAATTATCTCCCAATGTGGTACGAAATCCGCGTTTGACATACTCCGTCTTGGCGTCGCCTGCTTGTCTCCGTGGTGATGCTATTGCTTTACCTTGAATTTCCCACAGTATGGCATTAAACTTATCCACAAGGTTAAGTTACAGGCCAGATCTGTGGAGAGGCTACCCCGCTCACAGTAGAATTCATGTTTTTCGATGCATTTTTGCGCAATAAAAACATACCAGATCTATATGTTTAATTCTGTACTGTGGAACATTTCAAGCGGGTTACATCGCGCGCTTTAAAATGACGTCAAAACAAGTCAGAGACGCTACGTAACCTGCAAAATTAACCTCGATCCTATGAGTCAAACCTGCTGAAATGTAGACGCCATCTTCAGCTGGTTCCAACTCAGCAGTATATACAAAATAAACCTTATCAGGTCTTTAGCTACAGTTTTGCCACGGTGACTGTGCATGTGCCGAACTGAAGGGGGCAGTCAGGTGCAGTTCAGATAAGCTCTCCCTGTTTTTCCTGTGTGTATCGGAGCAAACAAAAGGGCCCAGCGAGGTAGAGCGGCCCAGGTAACAGTCTGCCCCAAGCCACCTCACACCGTCTCCAGCCTGCAGTTTTATGGAGTTGGGAGGAAGTACACAATCCGTTTTTATCCCAGTGTATAGAACGCGTTATTAGACACGGAGGGGATCACAGCGTGGATTGGAGGCCTGCCCGCTCCTCCTAAACCCCAAAATAAGCCGTCTGCCATGGATGACTCTGGGGGAGGAAAGAGCCGTACAGTTTAATTTTCTGCTCCAAGCTTCGTGCCAGAAACAAGCCACTATGCCTCCTTTGAAATTTCACCTCTGACTTCCGACGTCATCACGCTCGGTATTATGGTTTACTGTTTCCCTGCCAGGCTGCTGTTACAGAGTCTGTGGAACATTTAAATATATCCCGTAGTTGGCTCGTCCTCACACGTATCAGAACTGAACATACCTGTTGCAAGAAAAGGCTAAATTGAGTTCATTATAAATCCCATTAGACCGTTGACTTGAAGTTATTGCGAATATTGTCAAAGCAACATCTTGCATCATGTTACCTGAGCTGTGCAATGAATCTAATGAATCGAAAATTATGAGATTAAAGATTTAATTCTGCTCTGGTTGCTGGTTCTGCCCCTCAAAATTTGGAGCAAAGTTTATAAAAACATTGCTAAAGAATGAGTCTATTCTTCTGATAACTACCTTTTTTTCTTCAACCAAGCAACCTACGTGAGCGTTTCTCAACTTCAAGTTTCTCAAGTTTCTTAATTTTGATAACATAGTATTTTAGGGTGTTTGGATGGGGTTTATTGCAAGTTTTGTTGTGTCCTTCGGCAAGACACTTGACCCACATTTCCAAGTATGAAAGTGGTTCATGCGTGAGCGATGGGTGGTGGTCGGAGGGGACGATGGCGCACATTGGCAGCCTCGCCTCTGTCAGTCTGCCGCAGGGCAGCTGTGGCAGTGTGGCGCAAATGAATAATTCTCTGTAAAGCCTCTTTGAGTGTCCAAAAACCAGATTTGTTGTTATTGTTATTATTTAGTCCAGGTCTGTTTTATTGCTAGTTTTTAGTGTTCGACTGCACCTAGGAATCCATATATTCAACTTGCCTGAGCAGCCAGTGCCTTCTACGTTCTGTTTGAATCCAGAAGAGTCTGGAATTGGTCCATAGAGCGTGAAAATCCTCCATCTTAACGTGGGCGGTCCAAAGACGCTAATTTCACATGTCTTTCAAATGCCGAAGACGTCTCCTCTGGAAAATTCTCGTAACATTTAGAACTAAAAATATAACTTCTATTACATGAGATGAAGACGTTTTTCCTGAGATGAACACGTTTATTTCTTCGATTGTTGATTCTTCAGAAATCTGTGCTGTTCCTCAGTCCTCTCTGTTGTTTTTTTTTCCTTTTTCCATGTTTGTTTTTACCAGAACGGCGCACGCGTCTCTCTGATTGGTTAATCCGCCTGTCAGTCAAGCGTGTTCCTGTGCACGCTCTGCTGCGACGACACAGCTCCGTCTGTCGTCTCTCAGATTTCTTGACAGTGTCTGTGAAAAAGAAATTCCTTTGGGGACAATAAAGGTCTATCTATCTATCGATCTATCTGTCTGTCTAATCACGCCCTCTGGAATCGGGGAAACAGGATGATTCTGGCTGGCCGCGTAAATATTTAACAAGGTGGGACTTGGTGTAAAAAGTTTGAGAGACAGTGGCCTGCGTCATACCAAATTATCCAAACGCCAACCACCGCTGTGTGCAGTCGTTCTAATATTTAAACACGGTGCTTTTTGTTCTGATCAGACCGGATGACTCTTCTGGGGTGGTATAAATAGAGTGACCCATGATTGCACTGTGTTTGTCATTGTGTTTACTTGTGAATAAGCAAGTACAGAAGAGAAATGTTGTGATGTGCAGCTCCCCCAGTGCCCCGAGGGTCCTGGGTTCTTATTTTCGGAAACACATAATCGCAGAGATGCTTGTGTGCGTGTGGGGAGGAGCCCGGTCAGCCAGGCTAAACATCCGGTCCTGCTTTGGGGCCGTGGTATCGCAGCCATCTTGTGCGTTAACACGAGTCGTTTGATCGCCGACGTTAGACCGGCTCAATCTCGTAGGTTTGGTTTACACGTCTGACCGAGATGAGTCAGGATTATTTGAGGTCAGATGTTTAGTCCGTAAGAGATATTGGCAGTGGCAAAGCTGCGCTATGTAGCTTTTCTAGTGGAGGTTCCTTCCCCTGCTTGTTTCTGTGCAGATGCTTTTGCTTGTCTTAAAATGTTTCACAGTGCGGCATTAAACTTATCTGACTCTATGAAGACAAGCAAGTGACGCCAGCGGACTTAGCAGAGTTACTGGTCAGATCATAGACTGTATAAAGAAGTGGACTAAGTGAGTGTGACGTCACCCGTAGCGTTCGGCTCCGGTCAAATGAAGCTCATCGAGGGCAGCGGTTATAGGGGCGAATTTGGAGCCGAAATTTGGAATTCCGACCGCCAGTATCGTAGCAACCAACCAAAGAGCCAATCCGGAGCCGCCCCCGCACCGCTGTTTTAGCAGGAAGTAGGCGTTTAGCAATGCTGCCAATCAAACCTGTTGCTAACGCTAGCGAGAGCGACCTCAGGGAAAGAAGGCGCCTGATTCGGCTGTTATTAATGTTCTTGATTTACGGACACAATAGCGAAATAAAAAACACCAGGATCACGTAGAGCGGGTTAATACGAACATTTTAAGACCAAAATGACGATGATATACAGTCTATGGGTCAGATCTGTGGAGAGGCTAGTCCAGTCATAGTAAGAATGCATGTTTTTCAATGTATATTTTGAGAAATTAGGGTGCGTTCACCCTCGGTTTGGTCCTGTTTTGAGCCCAGTTCAGTCCTGACGTAGGCTTGGTTTGGGTTATTCCGGCTCTAATCCAGGTTTAGTTGCGGGTTTAGTCCCAGTTTAGTCCCAGTTTAGTCCCATTTTGACGTGGTTGACGCTGTGGAACATTCCAGGCAGAGCAGTAACATCTCCATGGGACAAACAGATGGCAGATCCTCCACCAAAAGACTTCCATAGAGCACCTTTAAAGTTAAGGAATACTTCATTTTCATAGTAGGAAATTTGTCCTTTGCATTTGACCTGTCATTCAGTGTCACAGTGGGGGTAACTTACCTCACCTCGATCAGCCAGAGTCGACCTATATGCAAACTCTATGACCTTTTGGCTGTGGCGCATACCTGGCAACCACTCGGACACAGCAGGGGATGGTGAAATTACTTTATACATAGTTTTTATCAAGTCTGAAATTTAAAAAGTTGTCTGCCGGAAACACTTTGTACACAAACCAGAGTGTGTATTTATATATCTCTGTGTTTTGATGACTTCACCGTCTTTCACTCACCTCTCCGAAAAACTATTAGCGGTTGCGTCACACATCTCTTAGCAACCAAGAGCGCCCCCTTTGAGAGTCGCCAAAAGACTGTACCTGTTAAATTCCCAGCGTGACAAGAGATATCGAGATAAATAGACAGTGCATGTTTAACTTTTAAATAAACGCTATTTCTCTAACTGTTATGGTAAGGGGTCCGCCACCTTCTCGTTTCCGTGGAGATGTTCTTGCTTTGCCTGAAATGTTGTGCAATATGGCATTACATGTGTTTGCATTCATGCTGTGAGCCGGCTTGCCTCTCCAAAGATCTGACCGGTAGTGTGCCCGGTTGCGTCCATGGAGATAGATTAATGCTATACTGTAGAACATTCCACCAGAAAATCCTTTAACTTCTAAATATCAGTTTTAGTGTTTTATGGGATTAACGCATTGTTGTTTATTCAGATGTTCTAGTTGTTTTGCACCTGCTTTTCTAAAACATAATTTGCTTTAGCTATACACGATAAACAAATTGATTTTTAAACATGGGAATGAAGACGGAGGTTTAGTCTGGGCGAAGCAGTAGCTCGTACTTCCTCTAATGAAACCTTGTGAAGAGTCAATAAAGAGGTTGATGGGTCAATGGTTACTATGTTTGTTCCAAGGAAAGTAGGGCGACTTGTAAACACAGCGAGCGCAGGAAAACAACAGTGAAACATCAAAGCTTGTACTAGGGCCTTGCGCCAATTAAAGCCACAGTATGTACCTTTTAAACCAAGAGACTTGACTAAAATAAAAGCGCGATTTGTTTATTGCACTGAAAAACATAGAAAAACACCGCTTGTTTCCACGGAAATGCTGTTCCTTTGGCTATAATATTCCACAGAATGACATAAAACTTCATGGAGTTTTAACTTTCTAAGTCCATGGAGTCGTACAGGTGGCGTGCGACCTCCAAAAAGTTCCGTACTGTAGCTTTAACTGAGCTGCATTACGGACAGAATCTGTGTCGTCAGCTGCAGACGTTCAGTGGAAGTTTACTCCTGTGCAAGTAGAGTTTGATCATGTGACTCTGAGTGTAAGACTGTGTGACGTATTGACCTTATCCCGCGCCTAAAATATTATATAAAGTCGGTTGGTTTGTTTCAGATGTTCAGTGTTTATGTGCAACAACAAGTCAACACTGCACTGATTCTCTGGGAAGCTTCAAAACGTCTCTGTGGTTCCTGTAGAACTTATTTACTGTCAAGATCGGCAGCTCCGTACAAAATAATACGACCCAAATGATGACGGCGGCGCCCACGGCAACTTCCGGAATAAGGTGGATACCCAGAGCTAACGTCCGTGGTGGATCCCGTCCGCATCTGCCTGCGTCCTTCCATTTCCGTCCGTTCGCGTTGCCCTCGCTTTCTTCCCGGGATCCGTCGCTCCCTTCTCCCCCAAATGGACGAAAATCAAACAGCTCATGAAGCAGCCCTTGTCCATTTAGCCGTAATGAGATGGCTAATTTGTGGATTTACTAAACTATCAGAGCTTCATCTGTGTTGTCCAGGAGCATTAACGCTGGCAGGAGAGGGCTGGTTACGTCACCTGAGCGTCTCTCCGCTCTGAGCGACACGGGCAGGCGTCAGCGCTCGTGTACACGCCGCCTGAGGACATGTCTGTAGATCCATATGGCCTTGAGAGATCATGTGCTCTCCATCTTCCCGCCTGTGCTTCTGCTCTGAGCTCCAGATCCTCTCCTGTCCATAAGTCTGCGCGCAGCCGCCTCAGCCTCGTCTTTTTAATGTCGTCTTGTTTCCACGTGCCGCGTGTGTTCGCTCGTTGTCCGAAATGACAGCATAATATTGTGCACGGACCTGATTGGCATGTAGCCATCTCCATAGCAACAGTGCGGGCTGCTTAAACTGTTGTTTTTTTTTGTTTTGTTTTTTTTCCCTCGTGTGCTCTTCCGTGGTTCCACTCCACATTAGCGTTGGCGTGATGTGAAAATTTCAAACTCCATTTCGATACTAAGGAATAGACTCGATACTCAATACCGTTTCCGATCCCACGATGATAATAAAAAAAATAAAAATAAAACAAAGTGACGCTTTCTTTAGACAATAGAACTTGATTTTGGTATGATACTAAAATTTCTTGATTTCGATACTACAGAATTGACTCGATACTCAATACCGTTTCCGATCCCGCGATGATAATTTAAAAAAAAACAAAACGCTTTCTTTGGACAATAGAATATGATTTTCAACATTAAATCGAATCTTATATCTGTGTAATCCCTCAGTCGTCCAGTAGGTTCCATGGGCGTAAACTAGTTTATGTTTTCTTTTACTTGTTCTGATACAGCTTGAGATCATTCAAGAAAGGTTCATTTCTGTCCTGTGAATGTGACTTTTTCAGTATCGACAGTATCTAATTTCGATACTAAGAAAAATAGACACTAGTTTCATTAAATGTACTAGATTTGAATCTTTATGCATATTTAAGGCAATGACTTTTAACCTTTGTCATACTGAGTGACACATGGACCTCATTATAGGACTTGATACTCAATACCGATTCCGATACCACGATGATGATAAAAAACACTCTTTATTTAGACAGTAGACTGTGATTTTCCACATTAAATGTTCGTACTTTGTTTTCTATTCCCATGTGTCTTATATCTGTGTGATCCCTCAGTCGTCCAGTAGGTTCACAGTGGTCCGTGGGCGTAAACTCGTCTATGTGTCTTACGCTTGTTCTGACACAGCTCAAGATCATTCTAAAGATATTCAGGAAAGATTAACTTCTGTTTCGCTTTTTTTTTTAGTATCGATGCTCGTCCAAATGTAGTTTCGATGGTAGTTTTAGCATCGATCTGTACTTTTGACAACCCGGCTCCGCGCTCACCTTAAAGCGGCGAACGAGGAGGGGGCTTTGGACACGCTCTGTACCAGCCCGTGTCACATGTCTGCGGCTCTCGTGTGCTATAAGACAGAGCTTTGTGCAAAAGACGCCCACACACTTTTTACACTCTGCTCACTTGTTCCAGTGCATTGTACATACATAC